>JAHZNG010001245.1:0-20441 GCA_027744375.1 Orchesellides sinensis | reverse complement strand
CTCAAGCATGTTACAGTATCTATCCCTAGAAAAATGCGCTTGGAGAGAATCGTTGATGTGAATAAAATAATGGACGCACGTGTGGAATGGGCGTTTCATTACGGCACTCAGATTTGTTGTTTTTGCAGCTGCTGCCTGGAAAACATTGGTAAGTTACGTGAGATGCAAGGAGCTTCTTTGCTGTTTCTCTGTGCATTTTACCAACACCCCACATATTTTCTTGCGCGTTTTTATATATAAAAGCAAAATAAAAACACGATCCCGTGAGAAAAAGTTATCGGTTTAACGAGCAAAAATAACTTGTGAAAGCATGATCCAGGCGTGCATTGTGTTATAGTTTTTCTCGCTACGAGATGAGATAATGCACATTTACTTGTTTATACCATGTTAATATGACGCGGTTAAGAAAGGAGATTGTTTTATGGGGTTCTTTCACCGCCTGGTATATATATATATAATGTAGCCTACATATCCTTCTGCCACTGGCTGGAGAAGTTTTATCGTATTTCTTTCGAGTGAAAACGCTTTTTCTAAAGAAAATATGCATATCATGGATTCAAATACCAATGTGATAATGGCAAAGGTGAAAAAGTTTACTGTATATTATTAAGCGTTACTCAAAACAATATACTTAGAGCCAGAGGAGCATTTTAGCAAGTTCCATGATTATCATCATAACTTTTAGCATCGACCGCAAATGGTTAAATATGTAGCATCTGCATTCTTGTACATATAAACGATGGCTTTTATAAAAACGTCATATTCTACGCACTAAAAATTTTACGACTTGTTGACAAAAGTAAACCAACACATCAGAAATACTATAATATGTATCTGTTGTCGATTTTGGAAATAGCGCAACTGCCTGAAAGACTTGTATTTAAAATTACTGATATTTTATTGTACTTCATTGAAATGAAATTCCCCGTTAGGTAACTTTTAACAAGATTTTGCACTAACATAGAATAACTTCCTTGCATTGAGTAGGGTAGTGACTGGCTACTGCTAAATTTATGAATACCTACAAAAGCAGTGCAGTTGAAACATAATAAGGTAAATAGGACATGAAGTCAGAAGAGGAAGACTCGTGAAGACAGGAAAGTTGTATTAAAAAGTACAAATAGGAGTCTCTAGGGCTTTTGCGTTTCTATTTTCTCTTGTCATTTTCCTTTTTATTCTATTCTCTTGCCCTGACACATGCTTTTATTGTACATAAGGACATTACATGAAAAGGCTGCACTTCAAGCACAGTATACACACACATTTTATGTAGGTACATCAATTTACAGTTTTGCCTACGTTGTTAGTTGACATGCCCAGGAAGACACTAAGACCTTTACAGTGTACTTGGTGCTCATTTACAACAAAGGGCATAATATCTTAGAGTAATACTGTATTCCCTCTAGTATAACCGTTCAAGGTAATAAAGTAATAACAGTACTTGCACTACTAGATGTAAATGGTAAGTATTGTTTAAAAGCACATAGATTTTGCATTTTGCATCATCAACGGCACTGCAGCGTATAGAAAGGAAGTGGGGTTCCATACACAAATAACAAACATACATTTTCCGGTTAAATTAATTTGTAAATGTATATTTTAGTAAATCCTCGCTGTAAGCATACCGTATATTTATTTGTAATGTAAAATGCAATTTTATTTCATAAATTGAATATTATTTTGTCCGCTACATGGCAAAACCAAAATATAAATTCTGAGACTTTAATTTAAGAATGGTACTTTAAGCATAGGACCAAAATCCTATCTTGCGATTGGTCAAGGATAAAACTTACTTTTTTCAATACAAAAACAGTGTTCTCGGAAAAGTTAAAAAATGAAACCAAAAGCTTGTTCGCCTTTCGTGATTCTGATTACAAATTTTGGAATTCTACTGAATCCAATTTTTGAAACACTAATATTTTATCACACATCTCTTCAATTCCCAAGATGTTTACGTGACTCATGTACTGTCTTAAATTGCTAGCAACTAGTATTCGTATGATTCAGTTTTCTGATTAGAATTCAAAGAAAGGCAACGCTATCTAAAGTGTAAGGAGGGGGTACACAAGGGATACAAGTCTTCACTTTCTCTACGGCCATACAGATAGTCATGCAAAATGCTTCGCACTCAATTCCTTGGGAGAAAAGGAAAGGGAATTCAGAATGGGAATACGGGAGAATGTGCATTATCAATTGTCTTGAGTAGCAGAACAAGAAAAAATCCGACAACCAAAGCCGTGCAAAACTTTTTTCATATCGATTTGACATTCAAACTACAGCGTATGAGAAATTTATGGGTGTTGAGCATTAAAACAGTCTTATTTTCAAAGCCGTGCAAAACTTTTTTCATATCGATTTGACATTCAAACTACAGCGTATGAGAAATTTATGGGTGTTGAGCATTAAACCAGTCTTATATTGGGTTCTTTGTTATAAATTCTTTCAAACAAGTTGTTTAGCAATTATTTTCTTTCCTCACATACTACTCCTTAGAACATTTGGGGCAACTTGTGCCGAGGCCAAGGGCATATTATCTAACAGTACAAACAAGAAAAAACATAGTGTATGAGTATTGTGTATACAACATTCATGCTGGTATTCCAAACTGCCTGAAATACCTGTAATATGTATTAATATTGAATGCCAACCAACCTACATAGGTACACACTCCAGGAGATACATATAGTCTTCGAAACCATGTTAATTTCCTTGCTGCGTCATCTCAAAAATTTACCATACAGCCCAGCTGCCACCACCTTTAACAATGTTTTAGTCATTGCTACATACTGATCCATATCTACGGACAAAGTAATGGAACTAAACTGTCTAATGAATATTTAAATACCAAGAGTTCTTCACTTTTTCCACTTGAGTGTTTGTACTACGGTCCATGTATTCAATGAAAATAGTGGAGGTGGAGGCAGTAACAATATTATACATTACTGTAAGAGAAAATTCGCGACAAGACCACACGAAATTTACTGTTAATGTGGGAGTTTCACCTCCTGCTCTTCTTGCTAGTAAGTGATAGTTAGATAAGTAGGTAAACATACAAGACAAAGGCTTCATTCAGATAGTTCGCGCTGTCTTCTTCTCATCTAGCAATAAAAGTCTCTAAGGATTGGAGGATTTAAGGATGTTTCATGTAATGAATGCGTAAATGAGTGTATATATACGGATATGCATTTACTTCGTACTGTAAAAGGAAATAGACTTAGCTACCTATTTTATACTGCTACCGCCTGAATGTCTCACAAACCTTGTCAAAATAAACAAATACACTGCGGAATGTAAAACCAGGACCAAAGCACGTACTCTTTTATTTCGTTGTTGTTTCTAGACGAGTTTATTTTCTTTACTTGTTTCGCTGGTCCACTCGCGTTAGACTCAGAAGTACCCACAGGATCACTTATTTATTGCCAAAATGATGGCTACCTCATCTAGAAAGACAATTCAGCTTACCCTCACAACTCTAATGTTGTTCTTATAGTTAAAATAGTATATCTTAACGTGCAAGTGATTCTTTGTCTTGCAATACCACGTAAGTTCCTATTGCAGTGACCACAAAAATAAAGTTTTAAATTGATATAGTGGTCATGATCGTTTCTATTTAATGCTACTTTTACGCTATATTTTTCCTTTTCGAGTCTTATCTTTTTATGCCGTTGTGCTTCTTGGAGACTGGATGATGTACACAGTAAAAAGTAGATGCATCTATTTCCCTGTTTGTGCCAGCTTGAAAAGTACATATAAATACCATGAAAAATCCATGCCGTATATTACCAGCATTATCTCAGACATTTTACTGTTGGAGGTCTTGACTTCAGCGAAACCGTATATTACACCAAGAAACTTTTTTTTACCTAGCCCAACAATTTACCGTTCCGCTTGTTTAGAATGAGAACAGTTGGAACTGAACTCTTTCCTTTCTGTAATTCCCAAGACTTGAGCATATTGCATTTTAGCTGTAGGGCACAACGCAAATAATGAGAGTAGTAAGTAAGTAGTAGTGCTGTAGTCTACTTCTGTATTTCCAAGAAACAAGTACCTATAATGAGTCATGTACCTTTGTATATTAATATCTAACCCTTATCTGGAACAGTGCTGACATTCACATTCGTTACGTTACGTAACCTCAAGATTACACAATAACTGACAAGCCTAAAACGATAAGAAAGCTATTAAACAGAGACTCATTACTTCAGGCTGGTTCCAAGTATGTCTGTACTTCTATTAAGGGCATGCGATAACAAAGGACTAAGTTTTTTGTAGATTTTTTTTGGACTTACCTGACAATGCAATGGCAACCTTATCGACTCCACCCAGCGGAGCAAGTGCGTTTCGTGCTTTCGATCCGAAAAGTTTTTCCAGGTAGTTCGGACCATGGCTAGCCAAAAGGGATTGAAGAAAACTTGATGTCTCTTCTACTGGAGGTCGTTTTGCTAAAATGGAAAGAAACAAAATGGAGATTATTACTACATAAAAGAAAGTTTATGTTTTACTAATGCAAAAATGTGGGTTTATTGGTTTGTCTGCAAGAAGGTCAAGTCATTGTCATCACAATTAATTGAAATTTGAAACAATTTGTGACTACCTATTTAAAACTTCACATGCGTATACATTCCAATAACTACAAAAATGACCTAGTATTGATTTTTATAGGTCTAATAGAACAACTACAAATGGATTAGGCCAAACCACATACCTACTTAGTTTAAAAATGACAAACAAAACATTGCGTGATTTTGGTATTGATTGTCTCGTAAGGAAGGGCACAAGAGCTGTCCTAGTAAGGAACATTACGAAGATTTATCCTATCCATATCATTACACTATCACGGTTTATTATGTTCGCTTGCAGCGTTTTATTGGTATAGCACACCTTTTCCCCAGACCATTCAAGATCTTTCACCAATAAACCGCAGTCAACATTAATTTAGCTGGCGAGACTGCCAGTGATCATAACTCTAAAAGTTCTAATTTTTTGTACGTCTAACTTTTTCCCTGTTTTATGTTATCTCCACACAAAAAAACGTGGTTTGCAGTACGGGAAAGAACATTGCATTAAACTAAACCTTCTTTCTCGTTTTGTACTACTTGGAATCTAGAGCACATTATTAAAAGCTTTTCTAGAAAATATCAATCAAGTGGGTAAGCACAAATGAATGGCCTTCAACAGATTCTATCTTGATGTAGTGAAATGTATACCGTTATAAATTGTGCTGCATGCATCGCGATTTCATATGATGATATAAAAATTTAGAAAAAAACTGTACAACTGTTGTTTTAATCGGAGTTTTAAAATAAACGTGTTATGCACGACCTTAATTCTTTCATTTTCATTTCTTTCAGGTTTTGATGAAGAAAAAACGACTTAACCTATTCTGTATGTCAAATTTACTTTTATGAGCATTATTCAATGACAACTTCGAATAGGTCAGGTTCATACCTTACACAAAAAAGCACCAGTTCAGTCTTTAAGATTTTTTACATTTTGCAAATCGGCTTAGTATGGATCATTTGATTACCTTTAAACGTTGAGATATGCTTATATACACCCGACACATCATGAAAACAGAACTATCAAATTCCATAGCTATAAAACAATTACAGCATATATTATGTTGTGTAATGCATTAAAAACTTAAGCAAGAACGACGCAAAAAAAATGATTGATGGCCTGTCAGAATTTTCTTCATTTTTAGCAACCACAAGAACTCATTGTTTGCACATGACTCATAAAACATGAACTTCTTTACGAAAACTTTCATTATAAAGTTTCCTGAACAAAAACTACAATCATGCATGCAAATGTCAACGAATTAGCTATTGGGAGTGCTTCGTACAAAAGCACATAAATATGTACATCCAATAAAATACATACATATACTTTCACATGTGCAGCAATTTTTTGTTAGTTTCTCACTCTTTCTCATTCTCACTCAGCCACTTGAGGATTTGATTTTGCCTAAACCAAAAGAAAAACGCTTTTGCTGCACGAATGCATGACATGTTACAAATTAATCTGAAGAGAATTACTTTCGTGGTACTTTTCCTAAAGTCCACCCACATAATGTAGTTTGTGCTGCATATTTGATGCTCTCAGCACCTCAGTGTAGCTTCGGACTTTTTGATGCATGTAGTCCAGTCATTGATTTATTGCTTGAGGTTTTCCTCCTATTGATTTATGTTTTTTGGTGAGCCAAACATTTTCCGCATTTCAAATACAGGTAGCCTTGCCAAAATGCGCTAATTTTCTGATTTTAATCGAGATTGCAAAATAGTCCCTACCCTCCTCCATACAAATCCCCAAACAAAGCTTTAACGTTCCATAGTTTTATGTAGCATAAACTATTAGTGAACTGAAACGTTTCAGGGGTGTTAGTTTTGTCAGTCGCATACATTTACATTATTATGCTAATGAATGCAGTTAGAGAATTACTTTCGTGGTACTTTTCCTAAAGTCCACCCACATAATGTAGTTTGTGCTGCATATTTGATGCTCTCAGCACCTCAGTGTAGCTTCGGACTTCTTGATGCATGTAGTCCAGTCATTGATTTATTGCTTAGGGTTTTCCTCCTATTGATTTATGTATTTTGGTGACCCAAACATATTCCGCATTTCAAATGCAGGTAGCCTTGCCAAAATGCGCTAATTTTCTGATTTTAATCGAGATTGCAAAAACAGTCCCTACCCTCCCCCATACAAGTCCCCAAACAAAGCTTTAACGATCCATAGTTTTATGTAGCATAAACTATTAGTGAACTGAAACGTTTCAGGGGTGTTAGTTTTGTCAGTCGCATACATTTACATTATTATGCTAATGAATGCAGTTCTAATTCTAAAACTTATTTGTATGACTGAAACATGTTTAAGAACTAAGATTTAAAACACTAAAAATATACGATATGATCATTATATATTACATCTTTTACGACTTTTCAAGACTGTTCGTATCATTTGAAAAACATGGGTTTCGTACACCCAGACACTTCTGTTAATAGCAACCTACATAGATTCAGTAATTATACACAAAATGCAAAAGTTGCTTGTCTGACCCATCTTATGTACATGAACGACATAATACTTCGTTAACAAGACTTTGTCTGCATTTATATAATATTTCCTATACGTTAAGGGACATAAAATAAAACAAAATTGGGTGGATGCAATTTTAAGAAGACAAGCAAAGTTACCTGAATGCACTCTTCCAAACGGTTATTACAATTGTATTTTACAGAGTGAAGCCAACCGTGAAATGATTTTCCAGGAAACGGTTGATTACAACAATATTGAAATAATAAGAAAGGGACTGAAACACTATGGCTATGCATTCATTTAAACTTTACTTATGATGCAATTTCAGTCAAAGAGCGACTTGAGCCGGTCGTGATTACAGCGGCGAATATGCTGCTGTGAGCTTTAGAAAGCTTATGAATATTACAAAGGAATAAATTCCAGCAGAGGAAACAATATGACCACATCGTTATCACAAAAGGTTTTGCTTTTCTACTTGGCCGAGAAGAGCAAGGCATATCTAGTAAAGAAGATGTAATTAATTAACAGAAAATTCAGAGCGAGTGCTTTAGCGAGGAAGTTACAACCGAGAAGATTGTGAAGAATAATATTACCTTTGTGATTTTCACTTTGAGAGCATATTTGAACAGGAATAGAATTGGGTTGGATGACGTCGTAAAAATACTGTGAGATCATAAGGGACCTGTATGAATTCTTGTGTGTTCATTTTCGCCCATAATAATACTGCAACCCACCATATTGTGCACACTTCCCTTAAGACACCATATTCCCCTACATTCATTAACTTGAAAAGCCGCCTTTATCTAGAGAAAGAAAAGGCTTTTAAGGAACTTTGTGAAACCTTTAAATTATTAATACTTTTTCTTTAATTTTCTAAAAGTAAGTTGGTTCTCATATTATTATGCAAATTACACACAAAGGTATGTTAGTATTGTAAAACTTGGCAACTTTTGTGGTTCAGCAAAGAGGAAAACGTCTTAATTTACATAAAAATAATGTGGAGTACAATGGCTTCAGACACAACTAGACTAGACTCCCCATTCTATGATGATGGAGACCTTTCTCCATGTTAGGGTTTTGTTGTAGGGACAGGATGAGAAAGTTGAGCATGAGAAAAATTCAATTTGAACTACTATCAAAATGGGAAAACTCCAGATAGAAATACAAACTTTCGCACGCATAGTGAATACAGGTATTTTGTTTTATAGGGATATAATATGCAATGCATAAATCATACAAGGAACAACTCATGCATAAAAAGTAACTCATCATGACATCTTCTTTAATCTATCTAGGTATGTTGTGACAACTGTCACTTTAGGCAGTGTTCTCTTTTTGACACAGTTAGCGTCGACAGTCTCCTACTCTCTTTATGCATATATAAGCACTATCGTTTCCTTAACTAAAGATAACTTTTCAGATATTTTGACATTATGATCGATGTAATTCAAACCAAACATGAAAATAATTATGCTGCACTCACTCACGTACATACAATATATATAACACCGCGTATCCAATAACTTGAGCATCAAGTGTGAGATAAAAGTATACTATACCAACATTGGGAAAGTAGTAGTAGTAGTAGTAGTATTATGTGGGGAAGAAGAAATTCATCAAAATGAAGTCATGTGAAAGAAAGTAGTCACAAGAGGAAGATGAAAATAAATGAGAAAAGAATCTATCAAAATCTAGAATCTAGGACGGCGTATTCTGGTTAGATCTAGAATCCAAGTTCATCATTTTCGACTAGACCAGCCGAACAAACTTGCATCATTACCATGAATGCCCAGATAGATTGTTGTAAAAATGAGGAAATCTTTCTGCTCCTTACATCAATTGCTTTCATGGAATGAGGTACAAGTGTACGGCTATTGTTTGATTCGTCACCTTTTATCTACCATACTAGCATTCCTAACATAGAGTTTAGCCAATTCTATGAGTACAATAAAATTGTACATATATTCTTTGTTCCCACACACATTTACAATCTTTATCCTTACACATATCACTCCTTCTATTTTTACACAAAATGTTTCCTTGCTTTCACCAAGGCCAGTTTTTCAGTATGCGAGTATCAAGGGAGCAGCAATGTGGAAAGAAGGAAAAATTCTAATACGAAGTAGTATATTAATTTGGTTTAGCTACATACAGGAAGTCATATTGCATATTGTATGTTAGAAGTATGCATCTAGTGAATGCTATCAAGGGATGAGGGATGATCCGGAACCATAAAGGATCTAGGAAAACTGATATGATTGTCTAAGCCGTTTATAAAGTGAGCATTTCAAACATGAGGAAACCGAACTAGATACGAAAGTTCATAAATTATACTTTGCTATCAGGTACAGCATCCATAATGTTTTGATGTCCCAAAAGTCCCGATGCATGAATGTGAGGCTTTCAAATGTATGAAACAAAATTTATGAGATTCAGTGTGATGTGGCGATTATAGGTATTCGCATACAATGTACACTATGATTGTAGGATGTATGTACCTATGTTAACGCCCAAAATGTTCAACGGAAGTGAATACACATACAATGATGTCGCATCCATAGTTAAGCGGGCGCGGTCGTGAAAGGAATCTAGTTACTGTATTTTTATGACGACTGTCAATTTGAGTGATATCCTAGAGAATAAAATACTGTGAAAGGAAAGGTGGATGTAGAAGTGAAATAATATAAATGTAAAGCACTTTGCCGCTAGTCATACATAACACGTTTTATGCGTTCCATTACACATTGTAAGGTGGGTAACAGAAAGAGGTGGGGAAGCCGAAATCCTCTTGTCAGTATTTTGCGCAAAGCGAAGTCAAACCAGAAAAGGTGGTACTTATAACACAACGCAATGATTTTAATACCATGTTAGAGTTCATGTATTGTGTAGGCATATAGACATATGTATGTGTTTTAAGAACGGCTACAATTTTGTTTAAAAAGTAAAGGTAATCTTTACTTCAGGCAATCCTTACGTGCGAATGTATACATATGTCTGTGTTATCTATTTCTTTCTTTCTTATTTTATGACATCTGCTGTCGTGAAGAAAAATTGGAATAAGAATGAAAAGGAAGTTGTACCCAAAGCCAATGGTTCATTTCACCCGTGCTACCTTTCTTTCCTTTTTATTTTCATGATCCATGCTTTTGTTGAGAAAGTGAATTATTGTGTCCCATTTCTTCATGTTTATAGCGTTTAAAAATGGTGCGTAGTAGAGTACAATGATATTAATACTTGTAAAAGTATGGTCCATGGTGTTTAACGCTTGTGCTATTAATATAAGTTAAATTTTAAAGGAGAAAGCGTAAACGTAACATTTTTCTGCATAAAACAAGTTTTCCTTTGCATAGTTATAGTATACAAAAAAGCACTATGAAGTTAATAATGGCGTTTTTTGCAAATGTCATTTGGGTATGTGTGTATTTATCAGAGTCAATGTGTATTATGTTAGCTAGCGTAGATCTACTTGGTATGTACCGTATGTTTGTATATCTATATATTTTTTACAAACATATTGTAATAGATTGAAAAACAGTTACAAAAGTTTGTTTGTGACACTATCTGCGTGTTCAATCAATCAACTGGTAACATTCTCAACCTTGGAAAACAACAGTATAAATTTTCGTACTATATGTATGCAAACCACAAAATTTAGTAATAAATTGTAATCTAGCACATAACAGAGTTGAAAGTAGCATAAATTCAGAGGAAATCAATAAGAACAGAAACAGAGGTGCTTACCAATAATACAGCAACGCAAATTATGTATCTGTTATAACAAGATTGAAAATAGAAAAAAGAAAGAAAGCAATGAAATGATTTTTGTAGCAAAGATGACAGTTCTTTGAGTAAATTTAATCCCTGTCATACAGATATAAACGTCTCTGCTGTCATACACCGAACATCTTATGCTATGTTTTAAAAGTATTTGGCGACGAGTGACGATAGTCCCCCATTTCTGTTTACTAAAGAACTGATGTAAGGATGAAATAACAAAACTTAAGTATTATGCATATGAACCCACTGAAAATGTAAAATTGTTTTGAAACACTAGTAAACCCTGTAAATATTCACAGTAAAAAGTTGTTCACTACCTAAGGCTAATATGGGCTTTCGTCAAAAAGAAAATTCCGCTTACTTTTACCAAAACAATCTTCTTTTACGTACAGAGAAAGTTTCTGCACATAATATAAACGTGCAAGGTTATACTTTCTTTCAAAGTTTGTCAAACAAATACTACCAAGTTTTATTCATTCCTTATTTCATTCAACGTACCGCCCACTGAAGTTCCAAAACATTGTACCATTTTACAAATACGTCATATACAACATTGTTGTAACAAAACATAGAAGAGCAAGGTCGAAGCAATCACGGTTTTGCGAACTGTATTTGCCTTCAAATTTAATATGTAGTTATTCATTACGTATTGATTGATATATTTTGGAACAAGTTTCTTCAACTAGACTTTTTTCTTTTAACTAAGCGTGAAAGAAATACTATAATTTATTACTATGAAGAGAGAACATTGAGCATACTTTCACATCACATCCCTTTTAAAATCCTTTTTAATTTTCAGAAACTCAAACTCGGTTGGACTCTGAATGAAAGCAATTTGTGAAGTAGACATTCATGAAGTGCTACGCTACTGAATTACACATATACTATTATATTATGTAGCATGCTTGAGCAAGTTTCAAAAAGTCTAAATATCAAATTTCCCCGTTATGTATGCTTTTATTATTATTCCACTCGAGTTATTTAACTAAAAAGGAAGCTTCTTTGAAAAGCTTTTCCTGTTCACCTTCAAATGTTTTAGCCTTTTCAAAGTTTCAAACCATTATTATAATATTCATATATTCCATCAAGTTTTATATATGCTACAATTCTCCTGATAGAAAACGGCAATGCAAAGGCCATCCGGTTGAAAAAGGTCATACATACCCGCACACGTGAACAACGAACTTATCAAATAATTTAACGTGTGTCAATGTTTGCTATAATCTTTGCAAAATATGCATTAATTTTGTATGAAAACACTTATTTTGGAACATGACTAGATCTTCTTACCCCACATATGGATCTTTATACTTAAAGTAAAACAGGAAATTGCACTAGTGAATTTTTATGAACTCATGAGTGTTTCTGGCAGCTGAATGTAATGATAATAATAATAAAACTTCCTTCGCCCTAAATGTCATCATCATACATACATACATTTCATCATAATCATCAATCATATAATGCAGGTTAATGAGAAGTTTCTTTAATGAAATACGTGTAATAGAGCGTATTTAAAGTTCCTTACTTATCCTTTTTATATACAACATAAAAAGACCCACAGCAGCGAGCTGAATATACCATTAAAGCACAAGGGATAATTTTATTTCATCATTATTTGCAGGGTTGCTAATAATAGGAACAGGTTGATTAAATTTGTGTGGATACTTGCCCTCGTCTAAGTCTAAACTACGTGTATTTTGTATTATCGCTCACGGCCATCTCTAATAGGAAACCACAGCGCCCACTTGCAAATGCCCCTACCCAGGGATGACGAAAAGGATCTGCTTTACTAAATTAATATACTGGGCTCGTGGGCTCTTTGGTCGTCTTAAGTTCATATTGCCTAATTTCCTCTCTCTTGCTAACTTGCTTTTATTTCATTAGCAATATAGCTAAACTCAGCCGGGAATGTATCATCAGCGTGAACGTACGGCCACATAAATGATTCAATCTTAACCATGTTAACATTTCAGCACAATATTCATACTAAAGCATACAGCGCCAGTCCTTCACTCGGTATTTCTATATACATTATCACTTTCACCCACAAAATTGCCTCTTATCATACTACCTATGTAGCATTTTTTATATCTGCTATTGCAGTTCCTTTCATTTTGTGCTGTTTCATGTTTAGAGTAATCTTGACAAGTTCTTTATAGGCTGGTATACCAAAGGGCACAAATTTTCTGCAAAAAAACATATCTTTAAATTTAGTTAGCAGAAAACTAAGTGGAGCTGGTGTACTGTTTCGTGATGTTATATTCCCTTGTCGATAAAACAAACAAGAACTATTTTTATGAGCATTATGAAAATGCGAAAGGTAAAGTGAAAGTGTAGGCCTGGCACTTGGCACGACCACCGCCACCGCCAGGAATCGTGACACAGTATATACAATATTTGTATACCTGAGCTAGAGCAACAACTGGAAAAAAATGTCGCAAACTTACTGGTTATTTGCTATGTATGTATATCTACCGTTTATGTCTCTTACCGACAAAATACACTCCAAAAAATAATAAATGCACGTCTGAAGGAACACATGCATATAACATACTTTCTCCATGCAATGCATGTATTCATGAATGCTCGGAATTAAAGGTTAAGTTTGAGCAACGTGCATGTAGCCACAACCTAGTATTTTTTTTACTAGAATATGTGTTTGCAAGAATAGTCAATTTCTGGCCACGAAAGTAGATCGATTCCCATCTTATCCCATTTTGCCTTGACTTTTCTACTTGTTACGTCTTCCCACAAATGATTACTGCGACATATATTGAATGTAATAAGCTGCTATATACATTCCGATTCTTGTTAAATAAACATAAGTATAGCTATTTCTATTACTGTGAACTACATATTAAAAAATCAACCATTATGCTACAAATTTCAGATGCTCATAAGTCATTATTATTATTCACTTGCCCTGCTGTCGCTGCTGTTTCCAACTTTCTCCTATAGTTTTACAAAGGTTTATTTGGTTAATATTGCATATACATATACAAGAAAGTATCTAGATAGGTCCAGACAAAATAAGCATTTTTCAAGTCCCTTACAGTATATACGTTAAGTAGAATTCATTCCCTTTCCCTTGTGATAATAAAGGAAAAACAACCCAGGAAGGGGCTTGTGTGCGTTCAATTAACATTAAATATTTATATAAGCGAAAAAAGTTTTCCCTCGTGAGAAAAATAAACGAAAGTTTCTAAACTTCCTGCGTGCGATCAAAGCAATCACTTTCTTATTCAATTTCTTTTTGACTAAATGTTTTGCAAACTTAACTAAGATATTTTAGGCTCTACATCGTATAAAGATTGGCTCCTCCGTTTACGTAATCGAAATACAAAAAAGTAATATGGTAATAATGCTTGATATGTGCCACCCTCTTTGAAACTTACCTTCTCTCTTAGTTTTTTGCATGTCATATAGACGTTGCAAATCAATTGAATAAACTGCAGATGAGCTGAAAGCTACGAAGAGAAGGGAAAGAATCGCACCACCTCCCAACATTTTACCGATCATTCTTTTTACAAAACACCAGGCAACTTATGTGCACAAACGACCACCAACAAATAAATGTTGACGACTCTAGTCTTTAAATATAACGCTTGTTGGGATCAAGGCAAAGACACTAAATCGAATTTAAAACAATTTGTAAGTGCTTTTACTGTGAGCTTTAGGAAAACGCTTTTGTTTCACGTTTCCCCTACTCCTGTAGATGGAAAGGGAAAAGCTATACGCTTTTTACAATAGATATGAAGAAAGTTGCAATATGGGCACTTTTGTTGGGTGAAATTTGTTGTTTTACTTGTTGCTGTCTGGTCGCTCACTTCCAAAATAATTGGACTTTAAATAAAACTCAGTATTTTCCTATGAAAACTTGCCAACAAACGATTATATACGGTATGATGAAAGGAGTTTTGTTGAATTTCAAAATGTATTGTGGATAATACTTCTCGGATGAGTTTACTTCCTTTAAGATAGGACTACTTTCACCAAAAATGCTACAATATATAGACAGCCTAAAATACGTTCTTGTTACTGATATGGTTTTCACTGATATGGTAAATTGAATTTGTTTGATATGTTGAATGAAAGTATTTAATTCAAATCGAGTGTAGATATACTTTTTTTTTTCTTTTTAAACTTCAACGAAAAGACTTGTATCTTTATTATTAATATATTTGGATGGACATAGATTTCGTTAACCAACTTTAATCGAAAGCACAAATATGTGATATGGTAAATGTGGAGAGAGCGTAATTTATACGAGTTTCTCAGTCGTCTCGTCGCTTTCCCCCGTTTTAGTCAGACCGTTTTG
The DNA here is from genome assembly GCA_027744375.1 of Orchesellides sinensis. Lineage (NCBI taxonomy): Eukaryota > Metazoa > Arthropoda > Collembola > Entomobryomorpha > Orchesellidae > Orchesellides > Orchesellides sinensis. The sequence continues at coordinate 5,305 of JAHZNG010001245.1, read as the reverse complement.
GACTGTAATACGTGATCAACTGAGGGAACGGGAGGGCTCAGTATCATATATATATCCGCGAGGCAAAACCCAGCGTTCTACTTGAAAACTAAACAACGAGTATAGGCAGAAAGGAAAGTTGGTTGGAGAAAGCACGCAACGCATGAGTTTTACTTCGCTCTTTGGACATTGTTCTTAGTAGTCTCGCAGAACTAGCCAAGTATAATAGGTAGCTGAAAAAGTAAAGCGAGTCTGATTGAACTGAACACGCTGCATATAATGCACAATAAGTACATTGAACAAGTCAAGAACCCAATTTTAAATCAAATAAAGAAACAGATTCTGATTTGCGGGGGTAGGATTTCCAGTTAAGATAAGATATATGTAGTAACTGAAATCATTGCGTTTGTTGTAATAAAGCCTGGTAACATTGCTAGTTTATTTACTTTATATCATTCATTACATTACGTGAGTTTACCTTTTCTAAATATTGTGTATGATTAATAATATAGGATCTTGCAGCAAAATAAAACATGAGGCGTACTTCCGTCATTGTCACTTTAAGCACATTATATACGACAACAGTTAAAGAAATAATACTTCTTACTATTTACTTTCTGGATTAAATAGGGTAAACAAGAGAAAATTCCATGTCTGTCACAGTCACGTCACACTAGATTGTATGTATACAATTTAAGCTAGAAAGAAAAGTTTATGTGGCTCAGAGAATTCCTTCCTGTTTTCTCCTATATTTTCCCAAGCAAGTAAATTAGGTTTTTATTATTGTTTGTGGCAATGTTGCTTAAAATATATTTTTACTTAAATGAGACAGAGTTAAAAATTAAAGTTATTTAGAGGTGGGTAAGCAGTAAGATAAAACATAAAAGTGGAGGACAATGCAGTGACAAATTGTATACATTAACGCATGGCATCACCAAAAATGAACCTAAAATTGAGTAATTATTCAACTGGACAGCAATAAAAAGAATAATCGTGGCTTGGCCAACAGAAACCATTCTCAAACTCCCCAGTGCTTTCTCTGCTTTTTGTGAATAAGGGAGGTGGTTGGAAACAAAATGTGTTTCCTCTTATTGTAACATGAGCTGCCCACGCAAAATATATAAGCCAACCTACATACAATAGACGTGTTGATGCAATGCCTTTTCATGATGCAATTTTACTGCGGTAGTTTGGTTTGAGGGAAAGGTACTTCTACAGAACTTCAGTAACGACCACTATGAACGGCAAGTATGACTGGCTTGACGTTTACTTATTGTCGGGAGGTAATAGAGTGCTGCTATCTTCTTTTTGCTTTGCTATACAGACTACCAGCTTACTACAGAGAAATTTTTGATTTCAGTAGTACTATTATACTCTTTTGCTTTCTCTCCTCAAGTCTTGTTGGAGTTGGAAGCTTTCGATCCTGAGTTGCTCCTCCGCATCGGGGAAAAGTAATTCGATGACGTCATACATAACACTACGCTGATGCATGTAATATCTCACCTCACCATACATTTACACCCACAAACGTTAATAAAAAGCAGCATTGTTATCTTAGATTGAATATTATTTAAAAAGTAATGGTATCTAGAATACCCTGGTATTTCACTCTAATAATGCAGCTTTGGAGTTTGCAAACTGCATATTTCAAGACGTCAGTTTAAATAATAAAATTAGGAATGAAAGTTACAAATTACTTTAATGTTATGTTTTGGATGTATTTTATCGAAAACATTTTATTTGTCCACTCCAGTTATAAGCAAATTTATTCAATTTCGATTGCATACTAAAGTCCACAAATCATTCGATTTCGTTTTTACAATAAGTTTTCCGTTTGCAATTGTACGAAAAGGCATAAGAAGTAAGGATAAACTTATTTGTCATTGTAATTAATAAGAATCTACGGATACTTACATAGAGGTACTTTAATTAATTACGTAAAAACATGTTTCGTCTATAATTTATAAACAAAGTACCGGCGTTTTACCATTCTGCATCTCCAGTTGCCTTTTGAAAAACGTAGTCTTTTCCATTCAGATTCATGATCCCATCCTTAAGATGAAATTTCCACTTGTTTCGGGTTCTTGTAATCTATTTACGCAACAAACATTAAAACTCTTAGATCGTTCGCATAAATAGCATAAACTATACATGAATGCTACGTTTAGATAATGGCCTTTAGATAATAAAAACTTTCATAAACTAAATTCACAATGTTTACCTTGTCAAACTGGCATACGACAACATTTTCTATATCATACAATCTTTCGCTAGAGCCTTCTGCATCAGACACATCATCATCAGAATTAAGGGGTTCCTGAAATTCAAATAAATTGATATAAATCTGATAAACTTTGTAACAACAATGCGGGTAATAAAAGACAACCATGAATCAATCCTACATATGACTACCCAAACCAATCAACGCAAATTTACCTCGTCTTGGCCCTCTTCTTCTGGTTCTTCTTCTCTTTCATCATCCCTGTCATCAGCATCATCATCGAGATCATCATCGTCGTCGTCATCCTATGGAAATATGATATGAATTATTACCATCAAAATATTTATGAAAACTTACTTTAACATATTAAACAAAAAAAGGATAATCAAAGCACTACTGCGTACGTAATACATGGTTCATTGCATTGATCGTGAAGACCACTCGGGTATTTAAAACGATTACAAATCACAATAGTGACATTTACCTCGTCCTCATCTTCACTGGAATCACCGCCGGCGGCTTGTCCATCTACCTGTACAAAACCTTGATTTTGGTTATGTCGAGATGCAGAGGGGGGAGTTTTCATGTCTAATCCAGCATTTTGTAGAGCCTGGTTAATTTGGCCCTGCAATGCAGCAGCAGCCATTTCTGTTGGTAATGACAAAGTAGCTTGAATCGCAGGAAGGGAGAGGATATCCTTTAAAAAAATCAATACATAAACATAAGTACAAGTTTCAAAGTCATAACACGTATTTCATAATGAATAGTAACTAGCACCAGCAAAGGGGTTTTCATTACATACTTGCAACTTATTGCTGTGAATACAAGATGCGGGAACATGGATAGTGATTTGTCGCTGAAATCCAGGAGGATCGCTTGATAGTCTGGGCATCGTTATCTGAATAGGAACTTGGGTATTGGGGTCTGTTGGAAGAATAACTTGATTGGCTGGAGGGGGTTGTTGCTGTTGAGCCTGAGATGCAGATGTAGTTGGAGGAGCAGATTTGACTGGTTTCTCCGTATGACCATTGGTATCTTCTAAAACAAAAATTCTTCGATGTTTAAATTTACACTAAAATCCATTTAAACTACATACAACTACATTTTTAAATTCTACATACGGGCTGAAGTAGTTGAAGCTGTACTTCCTGCAGTAGCACCTTGACTGGGGTTATCAGGGTTGTCAACAGCTTTTGTGTTGAGTAATTTCGATTCCCAGAGCATGCGCAGCTCTTGAAGCACCTGTTCATCCACTCCCTCATCCAGGAAAGCCTCCCGGATTCCGTTGACTACGTCATCAATTACACTTTGGTAAAGATTGTACTGTAAAACAAATACGCAAACCAGTTTAGTTTAAAAATCATTTACCCTATTCCTACCTACATAGCCAATAAATCATCCAATCCAATCCAAAAGCCAATGTCATACATCCTAAGCAAATACAATACATCCTCATTCTTCCTTAAACCCTCAACCTGTATTTGTACATCATAGCTTTTAATCTTGTCACTTGTCAAAATCTTAATGAAAGGATTGTCATTTTCTACTACATCATCTCAATTTCTGACTACAATCCTTCCGAAAATGTCAAATTCACACAATGCCAACTGTTGATACTCATCATCCGGCAAATCGGATACCGGTCTCCTCTATTGACAGAACATCCATACAGCACATCTCCCATACAAACAGCTGACTAACCGAAACAATCAGCTGTTACATTAACATCATAACTTCTACTCCTACCAATGCAAATAATTAAATTAAATCTAACATAATTACAATACAATTAACGAAAATATATACTTACCACAGAATACTGACTCTGCGGATGGGCCATGTTTTATAAAAATCTTTTTACCCTTATCGTATACTTCACCTTTGATTAGCTTTCTTATCTTAATTAAGCCAAGATAACAGAGAATCAAGTCAATGTTGTTTGTTTACACACAAAATATTTTTATACCCTGACTAAGTTACAAAAAAAATCTACTCTTCTTCCTCCGCTCCTCCTCCTCTGCACAAAAGATAGTACTATACTGTATATATTTTTTTTAGTAAAAAGCTATAAAATTAAAGGTAATTATGTATACAATTTAAATACTGAAAGCCTATTTTTAAAAAACAACACCAATTTAATATTTTTCAATTCACACAACATTGAAATGAATGAAGCAGGTGGAATTTCGAAAGGACGTATCCTCAATTACAGAGATGGAGGATGCCTTCTTCGGGCTTCTTGTTGGAAGCCAGAGGTATCAAGAGATACTACACCACTTTTATACTCAGCCACCAGCTTTTCACCTTCTACATCTTGCCCTCACAGGGGACTGTTCAAAAATTACGAAGTGTTGTAAACTTACAAACTTGTACGATTTTACATAAAATTTATACTACCCTATTTTAAATTGAATTTATTTTCTATTTAGCATAAATTTTGAGTAGTAAAAAAAATTACAGTTTGTACTTGAATACTACAACGTAATTATGAAAGGACCTGTTTACCATTTCATATGTGTAAAGATATGACAAGCTGAGTACAGGAGAGGATACACAGATACGTATGTAAGGGTATTTATGTGTTTTTCATGTACCGTTGTTCTTCAGTTCAGCGTTCAGGTCCGGCGTAAAAGGATTGCAGTACTGATGATGCATGATGTGACGTTATACGTTACATCATGCATATAGCGGAGTGCAAGCGTACTTGGTTGGGATATATGCATTTTTTGTAAGGGAAACTCAATTCGGTTTGTTCATTAATATTAATGATGCATCAAAACTAACATTTTTTAATTTAAAAAATTTAAAATCCTAACTCAACCCAACCCATACTTAAATATACCGTATTGCCATTTGCCACTATTGCCGTATATTGAATTGGAATGTAAACAAGTATAATGCACCAATATGCTCATATTGTATGAATATTTGCGGCCTCATGCTTACACGCTAAATATAGAGTGTAAAGAGGCCCAGATAGTTTCCAGTTGTAGGAGTGAGTATTAGATAGAGTGTACACTGACATATGATTGGAGATACGTGTATGCACGTGATGACAGTCTATGTTTTTGTTTGGAAATTCTCTTGTTTGTTCGTCGCAAAATA
>JAHZNG010001244.1:0-13448 GCA_027744375.1 Orchesellides sinensis | reverse complement strand
CTCTCTCTCTCTCTCTCTCTCTCTCTCTCTCTCTCTCTCTCTCTCTCTCTCTTACTTCCTCTCTCAAAACCTGTACACTACTGCCAAAACAAACAAGCTGCCAAGTTTTCCCTACTTTTCCTTCAAAATAACACACACACCTCCGCATACATACATTTCTTTAAGAGTTTTACAACACTCTAGACAATGGTAATCCTTCATTTACAACAGTTTGTCTTGTTTTCGTCTCCTCGCATTCTTCAAAATTGAACTAATGACTCACACGCCAGCCAAAACTCCATCCTTATCCATATAAAAAGATGATAAGCTTCACTATCTTATCCACACAAAACAAACTTTTTGGCTAGACTACCTTTCGTCTCCTTTGAATAATAGCATTTCTAATTATCTCTGTTCTCCATATTCATCAATTTCTTAATGCAAACTGATACCATCACACACAACTTACTACGTGGTTTTGTGCAGAGTCAGAACGGAAATAGCACATGCCATACGGATTTCCATACCAGTTCCTGTTCCCTGTCGCTGATTTGATTAAGATGATCCTTGATGCCTTTTTGATATCTTAAGAAGCTACTACAAAAGCAGGATTTACACAACACATTCTCCTCTTAACTATTTCCCAAGCATAACTTGTAAATAATGGAGAAACAACCGTATCCAAGTCAGATACAAAGTCTCTCCTTTGTATTTCCCCTCCATACCCTCCACTCCATAAGCGCATTCATGTTACAACTTTCCAGCCCATTTTATTTGCATTAAGGATATTTTCTTCACCAAAGATGCTTTGATGAGTCACAAAAAGTTTGCCATAAAAATCCCCAACTTAGGAAATGACATCGAAAAAGCAAAAAGTCTTAATGTGTTGAAGAAAACCAAAAAGACACTTGATTACCAGACGATGCACATGAGTTCACACCCTGATTGAAGTCTCCTGCTTCAAGTCATATGATATTAGTTTGAAGAGGAGGAGAGAGGAGAAGAGTGAGTGCTCCAAAAAAGATTCTTTCTAAATGAGAGAGAGAGAGTTGCACTCGAACAGATTAGGAATCCATAATGGACAAATGGAGGCAGGTGGAACGGGGTGTTTCTGTCATCTTTTTCAGTCTGATGAGACTTATGTGACCAACAACCGTATCTATTCATCTTCTTCTTAGAAATACTTTTTACACGAGTTTTTTTAAAGTTTATTTTTTAGCTTAGTCACCTTAGCTCGTGTCTTGCGTACCTAATGGCCACGTCCTACTTTTAACACCGATGTGTTTTTTCATACCGTAGGAAAATCAATTAAGAATTAAGGATGGAGTTTGAAGGTGACTTGCTTTTTAGCACGAGGACAGAAGCTGATGTAATTAAAAACTAATTGGATTTTAAAATGTGTTTGGGAGCATGAAGTAAAATAGCAGCGGCACCCATAAGAGGCTCATAATGATAAACATGTGTGAGAATGATTCTCCGAGAGTTTAATCTTTTTACATTAGTCAACTAAAATGAAAAATGGGATTGAAAGTGTGTAGATGAAATACATCAAAATAGTGTGTAAAAAGTGCATGTTCACAGCATCATTAATTTTCAATGTCGATTTTAAAAATTAAATTACTTATTTTGATTCAAAAAGCATACATAGTTGGTTCGATTATATACTGAACTTGTTGGACTCTGTTGGATTCTAGCATGGTTTAGTATTATGTCAAATTGCGGCATGCTGATAAATCTTCTATGTTCCATATTGAGATATTTTAGTAATTAATTAGATTAATGTTTCCTGTATTTATGGATGTTAATTTATAATCATACTTTCAAATCATTACGAAGGAGGGTTACTGGACACTGGACATTTTTGTTACAGTATTTATTTTTTGCCGCGACTTAAGTAAATTAGAGTTTCATAAAATCATCCATCATATCATGCATATCAGCCACACCAAAACAGAAGAGTTTCTAAGCAAATAACAAGATATCCTAACCTCGCAAACAGTCCTCTTAGTCTTATAGTTTAGTTGAATAAATCTACTGTTATTACGAAAGAAAGATGTACATCATTTTCTTACAAAACTAAATACGTGTTGTCCAACTTGCAAAGAATACCATAAGCATGAGTCGAATACCATATTTATAATTGTTTCGCAACCAGTTAAGCTAACCGTTGTACGTAGGTATTATTATACAGGTCCAATTATGTGCATCAGGTCTACATATTTTCTTCTGGAAACTTGTTTCCGATTTTTTGTCATTCAAATAAGGCACATCTACAGCTTTGTATACATTCCTTGTCTAAACATTTCAGCTAACTTTATGAAATTTAGAATTCCCCCCAAGACATCCCAAGTAAACTTTTCAGAAAGACATAAGAATGTTTCGCATTTACATAATATCTAAATACTTGTGGAAATATTTTACTTTCCCAGTGAAAGCATTTCCTTATACCACCCTTAGGCATTGTAAAAATACTATTCAAATTCTGAACAAATACGCTGTGTATCAGTGTAAATGATTTGTCTGTTTCCGGCTACTTTAAAATTTGAATGTGTTTCACATATTGTAAATATGAACATGTTTACATTCACATGAGCACCCATTTTGTTACGTAGAATGCCCAACACGTACATAGTTAGCCTTACGAACGTTAGTTTAGAACGAATCCATCTTGTTCACGAATGAGATTGATGGAATACCCTTCCAAACCCGTCCACGTCCAACCAACCGTGTTTTCTTTGATAAGCACATTGCATTTAGTATGCTATCACATGCCTGCTTAAACTAGCACGAGATATTACCAAAAATTCCACAAAACTTTTTCAAATTGAGACTTAACCCTTTACCTCTTCCAAATTCCTTTACACATTCAATTTCGGTATGTTGCGTACACTTCCCAAGAATTTAATTCTTACCAGGATACCCAGGATCTTATCCGAATTTGAGGTGAAACTCAGTGAGAGTGGATTAAAATCAATCCGAGCAAACGAAGCCCGTCTAAACTTTTTTACTTTTTTAAATGCCTTCTGCTCTGAAAAACATGTGTCATTCGACTTGGCTCGTAAATCACTGCATATTTTCTTTCTCTCTTATTCTTGGTTGATCCCACCTAAATCCAATCTGATATTCACCTGAGATACTTTCACTTTTCGTACCACTCCTCTTCTGTGAATTTCGTATAATAATTTATGGTTCAGGGAAAAAAACTGCTGGTAGTATTTCATTTCATCCCAGGACTTACCCAAATAGACAATCTAACCTGAAGAATTACTTTAAATGTCACTTTTTAACCCTGGTCTCCAAAACAGATGCTTTTCTACACAACTGGGATTCATTTTTTACATTTTCAAGATAGCCAGCCACCTGCACCGTGTCACTCCCATATGAAATTAAATATTCCATTTGAATATGCCTTCCAGGATCACTGTCAAAGGAGAGCAGAATACCACCTGGACAGTCCTCCTAACATCCCCGGAGTCCAATACATATAAAAAAAAGTCCTCCTCCAGAGTATTATATAGGAAAAAACTTGGCATTTGAATTTCAATTCAAATCATAAAAAAGTTTTTCAATTCATATCCAATTTTGAGTGACTGGTGTACTGAATGATCTCCCTCAAACCTGCTCCTTTTTGACAATGTCCATGCATACTAAATAACACAAGTTAAGAGATACTCTCCATCTGCCATGAATATGAGAATGACATGAAAAACATGCTTCTTTTAGGATTATTTGGCAGTATTCGCATCTCTTTCCATTAATACTTGTCTTCCCAGCACAGGTTATCATTTGCAAAACTTTTTCAGATGTCTTCCTTAATCTCCACTCACAATCCCAAAATATGCACAGCTGTACTACAAGAAGCACGACGCTGTCAAACTGCTTATCATATTATCTTGGTCGGCGATTTCGTTAAAAATTGCAAATTTCATGCATTCCTGAGCAGTATCACTACTGCTCTACATATCAAATCTACACCAGAAGCTATATTATTTATAGAATAGTCACCAGCTCAATTTTTTATCGCAAACGATAAAAAGGTGGGTCATTAGCCAACTTCACACCAAAGTGACAATAATTTCATTACGTTTATAACTTAACCCAACAGTAAAATAAAAAAATGCATTTATAAATATAAATTATAAGTATGAAATCCCTGCTGAATTTAAATTTCGTATGAAATGAAGTGCTTTTGGAGATCCTTTCAAAATTCCGGAACATTTTGCATGTCAGGTAGTCCCCCTTCACCTTCACAAGATAAAGTGAATAGGTCCTTCAGTGAATATTAGGGCGATATGGTGTCATCCATTATGTATGGCATATTACCAGCTAAAAAGCTACACAGGGCAAATTCCATGAGATTACTCCCCTGTTCATTTTGTTTAGAAAATGATATTTATCCTCTTTAATTTTGAGCGAAGAGAAAAACCGAGATTAATCTGAAGCCCTCCTCTGTGATATCAAGCCAACAACGTGCTCAAGAGTTTTTAATAAACGCTTTCATAATTAAAAGCACGCACACAAGTCGACAGAGACAGAAAGGGTTATGGGATACTTATGTATGTAAATGAACCCACGGGTAAATGAGCATACATTATAATTATGTGGGAATCTCATATCACATATATCATTACGAAATAGCATTCTTGCTCGGTCGTCGACTGTGTACTTGTACACAAGGGTTAAAATGCTATTCACTATTCTGCATTTCATTTACCATATTACATTTTATCTTATTCTCTAACTCGTTTATTAAGCGGAGCACCGTACCGTCGTCATTATTAATTGTCCTTTCTAGTCAGACCCATGAATTTTTCAAAAATTATCCCAATGGTGAACTCTATCTTTGAGTAAATGAGAATTTAAAAAATAAAAGTGAGTTCAGCACATAAAAAATTGGGGTTTTGGCATGCCTATGCATACACAAGTACACCACATGTTTCATCTTTCCTTCCAGACATATACATAGTTTACAAGAGAGAGGAATGACACTTACAAATGCATTTTTATGTGAAGTATGCGAAGGGAAAAGGGTTATTTTTATTTTTGTCGATTTGATTCCAGACAAATAAGTTGCTTACTATAATCCACGCTATGATTATACAAACGAAACTGGTGTGAAGTAACTGATCTGATGTAATTGAGTATCCAATTTCTTTTAAAACAATATGATCTAGGCGTTTAAAACTTAACAAAAATATTTATCTTTGAAAACCATCAAAACCCAATTCTCTACATTTTTTACAATTATCGCATTATTTCTTGTTTTAAAGTTAAATAGACATGTTCTGCATCTTTCGTGTATTAAAAGAAGCTAATGAAAAGGTACATATGCGTTACCCATTCTATGTTTTTTCCAAAATTTATAACAAACTCTCCACCACAACCAGCATAGCAGAGCATATGGCAAAATAGCAATTTAAGTACAAAACTGAATTCTCTAGCTATTTACAAATTACAATGGTTTCTGCAAAATACCGACGAACATCACAACAACTATTCCAGTCATACTATACACCGATTTGCATAACATCATTTCATTTCAACCAATTCAATTTCAAGCTAGTTATGAACCCACCCAAGCATAAGATCACGACGGTACAGAAAAAAGGAACAAAACGTGTTTTTTATGCCGTCTATCGTGAATTCCATATTATGCAGTCAATTTAGCTTGAGTCTTTTCTCCTTCCTTCTCATCTTGACACTGACTGACTGATAAACACATACTTATGAACAACACACACAAGACCATATATTTCCATGCAATTTTGTATACCAGCATAATACTTAATGCATCCCATTCCCAAATGACATTCAGTGCATTCCAATACAGACTTGTTTTTTAGTATGCCATACAAATTGGACTTATTTTCAAAGGGTTAAAAGTTTTTTTTAGCCCAGCAGCAGCACTAAAGTAAAATTTTGGCAGAAAGTCCAGGAGGAATTATACAATCAACAACAACAAATTTTAGCTTGAGTCTTTTCTCCTTCCTTCTCATCTTGACACTGACTGACTGATAAACACATACTTATGAACAACACACACAAGACCATATATTTCCATGCAATTTCGTATACCCGCATAATACTTAATGCATCCCATTCCCAAATGACATTCAGCGCATTCCAATACAGACATGTTTTTTAGTATGCCATACAAATTGGACTTATTTTCAAAGGGTTGAAAGTTTTTTTTTAGCCCAGCAGCAGCACTAAAGTAAAATTTTGGCAGAAAGTCCAGGAGGAATTATACAATCAACAACAACAAAAGTATACATTATTTTTTGTTTGTGTTTTGTTCACATTTCTCTCTGGCCAGGATGGTATTTTAGATAATTACTACACATACTTTTTTGTATACTGCCTCCTTGCACGCTCTCTTGTTAAATTGTTTGTACGCAGCTGCTGTTGACAAAATAAAGTTTTTTCTTTGGGAATTTTTTATAACAAGCAAACAGTTATTATGCTGGTGCAGGATATATAAGCTACTGTGTGAGGAGAAGATCATTAAGACCATTATTTTGTAAAGCCTTCAGATAACGTAATAAGAAGTTTGGCTATGTTCGTATTGTACATTATCACTGCCACCATCTACCAAATAGCTTACGGCCCATAAAAATACTGTGCCGAGACACAATAATTACTTGTTCCCTCAAATTAAAAGTGAAGAAATATTTGAAAAATGTACTTGAGAAAGGAGCAAATTACTCAAATAACATTTTTCTACTTGTGCCTTGTGGCTGACATCATTACTGCTATGTATATCCAGCAAGAATTGCTGCCATCATCATAAAAATGACAATCTTAGATTTGTAGACTAAAAAATACATGTTTATTTGGCATGGCGTCGCGTGGTTCTGTTTTTGGGTGTGAAGTACGCAAGGTCGTTACGATTTTTTATGCTAAGATGAACATATATACGAAATTTTGCCTGGTTTCTTTTTGAAACAAGTCGTCCTCACGTCCTACCATAGTGGCCCCAGAGAAAGCATAAAAAATTGAAAGTGTCAAATAGTTTTCTCGCTTTTTAAAAATCGTAAGCCGTGAGCTCTAAAAATATTCGGTGAGTCAAGAGAGACGATGTACACAATAAGTGACGGATATGGGATGGTGTGTGTGAGGAGTGTTTAGGATGAAGATGAAGACATCACTGGTGGCTTCGTGTGACAGCTGTCTTTCCATTCATCTGGAATGTGTATCCCATAAAAATACCACCTTCTCCAATTTCTCTTTGCAATGTTAAAAAAGTTTTTGGCGCAGTGGAGCAAGTTTGTCCTTTAAAGATGAGCCAGTCACGAATTTACCGAGAGTAGTTGTATTCTGCATCCCATAAAAATACCACCTTCTCCAATTTCTCTTTGCAATGTTAAAAAAGTTTTTGGCGCAGTGGAGCAAGTTTGTCCTTTAAAGATGAGCCAGTCACGAATTTCCCGAGAGTAGTTGTATTCAAACGGTCTAGTTTACATGCATACCTATTGTGGAACGATAAAACATCGTACATGCACACATTTTACAATAATGATAAGACATACAAATTCTTATTATTCAACTCACCAAAAAAAGAGATAAAATATCTATTCTCTTAAATAATTATTTGTACTTTGAATTTTGTTTTAAAATGACATTAAAGTCAATCCAACCATTTCAAGTCGTCCTTTGCTCTAAAATTTAATAAACTTCTATTTCTCTGCTTTCACTTCCTCTTCAAAATAACATTTCCCCACAAAAAAATATTACCATCTGTTCCACTCATTTCTACATGTGTACATAAAAGATTACACCTCTTGTTGATAACAAGTTCTGAAAAAAGTTGCTAACCTTGTTACCCACTCTTGCCTAACAAATCACAAATCCTACATTATATTAACTTTGTCGAATATTACATCAACAAAAAAGTCAACATGTGAAAGCCCCCCGTTTGTACTCGTGTTTAGTCTCATTAAAGCTTGATGAGAGACGGATGTGAGCAATAATCAAGTTTGATGTGCGGCATGTGTTGCTCCTTCCTCCAGTTTTTTTATGCCGTTGTTGATCTTCTCACAGATACATATACACACTTTCATTTCATATATACTTGATCCTATCACTCATACACAACATATTTTCCTGAAAACTCCAAAACTTTCCCTTTTATATTCTGTGTAGCAGTAGGGGAGGGGATATAGCTGCTGGCACAAAATTTTTGTGTACACGTTTTAACTCTCATACCGGACGCTCCTTATTTAACGTCGCAAAAAGTTGGAGAAAGCTCACTATACTTTCTCCAATGCATATACGAACGACATCCTGACTGCTATGTGTGTGTAACTAATGTTTCCTTCCTGTGCTTACTTTCTCCTCCAAATTTCTACATACCAGCCAGAGAGATGCTACCGCCAGATCCTGTAGCTCTCCGTCAGATAATCAATAGCTTTAGCTTTCACTCCAGATGTACATACATCACTTTTTAAAGCAGCAACTGTGGTGGTGGTAAACATAATGCTATGTACGTTGTTCTCATTCCGTCTCCTCACACCAACACATTCAACCCGATGCTCGCTGTGTTTTTTAAGTATACGGCTGAGAAAAAAAGTTTGTCATTTCCGTTTAGTTTGAACTGGGAGAAAGGAGGTGGTATAGCGCTCATTCACTCTTTTTTAGTTCAACTTTCTTTATCCGTCTTTCACTCACCAGCCAGTCCTTAGAGACAATGGGGAAAGTCTTTGGAATCTATATATACATTTCCTGTGCTCTGAAATGATATGATCTAGAATTCGGACATGGCAACTTTCTCTCTTGTGTGCACATTTTTGAAGGATGTATGTTTGTGATGAAGAAAAATGAGAGGCATTTTTTGGGAAAATATATCCACCACACAGATGGAGACGACACGTTGTAAAATAAAAAAGTTTGCTTGTTGGTTTCATAAACGAATTCAAATTTCTCAAGAATATTTTTTTACATACGACGAAATCATTAAATCGATTCGTATTCTAGTTGCATTTCATTCATTCTAATTCTGGATAACCCATTCAAACAAAACTTTTTTGTGTATCGACGAGACATATAATATGAATGTACATACCAACTTGTGTATAACAACAAAACATGGAACATGGTATCGTAAAGAGAAATCTCAATATATGCATCCGCTCATAGGAGTTTCCCAGTTGCTGGCAAATTTTACGAGGTATTCTGAGTACTTCTTTTGGAAAAGTGGGAATTGTGTTGAAGTGAGTGAGTGAGTGAAAACGAGACATTGTCATTGTTGTCGCCAGCTGGATTACTTTCCTTTCATGTGGAAGAAAAGGAAGGAAAAAGGAACTTTTTTATACGAACAAGTAAATATTCCCTCACCAAGAGAGAAAGCAGACCTTAGCACCTAGCTTGAAGGTTCAAGCATAGATAATCAGTATCCTCTCTACAACTTTCTCTCGCATACAAAATAAGTTTTTGATCTTTACAAGAAGAAATAGAACAAAAAAAATAGCAAACAACTTTATTTGATACTGTTACAAGATAATGCTTATCGCCAACTCAGGAACTTTACGGTACACAACAACAATAGCCATTCAGGCTATTCTCAAGATTAAACAAGAAAGGCAATGTGTGCATTCGTTTTTTTTCTTAAAAAAAAGATGTCGAATTAAGAAAATGCCATCTGGAAACAATATCAAGTGAGTCCATGTCAATATGACGGGAAAAAGGAAACAGACTGAAACTCTTAAGATGTGTTGAGCTGATATAGTAATGTATATACCTTTAAGCAAACATTACCATTCACTGGATAAAATGGGAAAGTCGTATACACAATAAGATATTAGGAAATGTGAAAGGGCGCATGTAATAGCAATAGCAACACTGGCGCAGTATCGGATGGGGGTATTATAGGGCAGGTTGATTATTGCAAAAGGTCGCATGATGGCTATTGTCGTTATCAGACAGAAAGATGGGAATACAGAAGAAGTGAAAATGAGTAAGAAAAGTTTTTCCATGTTCTTATCAGGTATTACCAGAGAAAGCAATAAGATTTTGTCTGAAAAAAAGGTCTCTGGAGAAAGGCAAAGTTATTCTGAGGTGTGTGTGGTATTACAGCATCCTGTGTATAATGAGAATTTTTTCAGATTTGATCACACACCAGAAGGCTTACACAAGGAAAAAATAGTTTCCTGATTCAAATTGATATGGACGTCATTAAGACAGTGGTACTACTAGAAAATGGACTCCATAATGCATAATATGACATAAGAGGAAAGAGAAAAGAGTGTTCTCTGGAAATGTAAAGGTGAATAATACATACGTATTGCGTACGAGTACTACTGCCGAAGAAAGTGATTTTTGTTACTGGTAGGGAAAGGTGTGGAGAAAGCCAATAAAAACGTGTACCTTTGAAAAATAAATTGGATATATAGGTATACTTAAGATACAGTGGAGAAAGTAAGTAATGCGGTGTGATGTATAATTTTTGGTGACAACCTCTCTTCTGGAGAAAGTAAATTCCTACACAAAAATTCTCTTGAAATATATGCTTCTTCACACTGTGTACATTCCAGCGCAAACTTATTATACACACTCTGAGATTGTCTGCAGAAGAAAAAAAACTAACTTTTACTCTTGCTTTCTCTTTCTCTAGTCCACTTCCTTATTTACTGGGTTTTTGTCAGGGAGTGGGAGAAAGTGCAGTGGTGTTGGAGATAGAAGTGAGTTAAAGCACTCGACTTATTATAGCTGTTCACTTTTTGTGCCTTTGCTACATATACGATCACACATAGGAGTGTAGTAGGAACAGAAACACCAAGAGCCAACTTTTCTCTAATTAAACTTCCTCTCAGAAAGCTTCTTTATTAGCTTCATAAAAATTAACAGTGGAGAAGGCTCAAGGGATTCTAGTTTGGGAAAATATCAACTTTTTAGGTAAGGGCGCATCCTGGTATTTAACATGAACGTCGGAGACTATTTTTATTTTCTTGTGTACCAACTCCTTTATTAAATGATCCATAAAAGGTCTTCAATTGTACTTGACTATCCGAACCCTCCAAAATATTTAAATAGCATTTAAAACAGAAAACATACTGCTCTCCAGGGACACTGCACCAGCCACGTATACTTTTACTAAATACTTAAGCATACCATATAAAAACAACTTTTTTATGAGTTTCAAACAACACACTGAAAAACTACATGTTGAGTTGACTCAACCATAAAAGGGCATTGGGGCATGGTAAGAAAGGTTGGCGAAAGTACCTTACTGTCCACATAGTGTAATGTTAGTTTGATGATCCTGACTACTGCTTTAGTAAAAAACAACAACTAAAACTGACTACTATCCCGCACATGTATTTAAATGTAAATTGCAATCATAAACTAGCTTTTCAAGTGGATGTAACGAGTCAACGTTACAGATTCATGATCAAAAACTAGACAGAGAAAGCATTAAATTAGGTCGTAAACTTGTATGGAAATACAATCTTGTCAATCCAGCTTTCCCCTCTCTTCAGCTTAGTCCAGAGAGAGGGTCCAGCTAGCAACAGCATGTGGATTACCGTTTTTTATTACAGGGAGAAAGCTAACATTCAATCACTCCTGTGTACTTTCTCCGGAAAATATAAGCAATAAAACTGGAAGTCCTCCTAAAAATTTTCATAATCATCCCAGATTAATTTAAGACTGAAGGAGAAAGGAAACCATGCATGAATTTTTTGACAGTAGTCAGGAAAAATTGACCCTGACTCTTGGATATTCAAATTGTATTAGGAGAAAGTGTGCATATAAAAAGTCATATATCATCCTCTCTGACTAACTTGACTTTGGCTCCATAAACCTAATCAAAATTTGCAATCTCAGCCTCTTTTTTTCTATAATAAAATATCCATACAGCAATCTCAAGAAATCCAAATCCAACTTACTCAGCTATACTTTCCTGCTCCTGCTGCTGAGGACAAGTGAAATGGTGAAATCCAAATCTATTTCTTTCACTTTTACTTATTATTGGATATACCTATATAAATATATATGTACATCGTAATAATCGTCGTAAACCCAGCTTCTGTCTTTTTCTGTCTCTCCTGTCAACTCTCATCGTTTCAAACATGAATACATACAAGAAGCTGTTCATAGTAGTACCAAGGAAATTTTCATCGATTTCTCCCCAACTTGGAAAAAAAATTTCTACATGAAAGAAAAAAAATCGACAAGGGGAAAAGTTAATATTAAACGAATGACTGACTGAATGAACTCCTTGTCTATTATATTTACTGCTGAAGAAAGAGAAAGTCGGATACCTAGGTTAGGTCTCTAATATAATAGATACTACCACGGTATAATAAATACTACTTCGGGAGTTGATGTTGAGCTGAGCTTGCTCTTGGTTTCCATTAGAAAAAAGCAAAAAGTCAGGCAAACAGAATGAAAAGCACTTTTTTATATATTATTATCCCATTCCATTGTAACTGACTGACATTATACATAGCGCTCACACGTTAAAAGGCTCATGGGAGTCTGAATCCTGAGAAACTCTTGAAAAATGTATGTAACTTTTGGCATAAGGCTAAATAAAGAACTTTTATAAAGACTTGTACAAAATTCCTATATAAAATATATACAAGTGCCTACCATCATGCTGTACTTTCACCTTAAATTGGATTGTTAAGAAAATATATATAGCAATATGGCTTGACCAACGGTTCAAGTCATTTCAAACCTAAAAACTCAAATTCCATCGCACAAACAGACATACAAAAAATCCCCTAAACTAAAGGAAAGGAAACCAAAGACAAGTTTTTCGGTGCGTATGTATATGGCGTACCGATAATGTCATCTAAACGCAGTTCTAAGTATATCCAGTCATGCACAGTGGGAGTGGGAACGAGCAAGTGCAACCATTTACTTTTCCGTCTTGGATTTCACCATTTTTACAACTTTCATCGGAGAAAGCAGGGATCACGTCGTTGTGTTTGTAGATGCAAGTAAGTCCCTCGGCTTTAATTTGTTTACACTGGGTATGCCTTTTTCACCACAAAAATATATAGCGTGGCATGTGACACAAAAAAAACTGGATATTTTAAGTCTGGTGTAAATGAAGAATGATTGGAGGGAGCACGTTTGCCCCCATTTGGCTTTTCCTAATATGCGTTATAAGCCTTTGGCTACAGATAAAGAGCGAGAATGGCAAAATGTGGCTTTTTATGCATAACTAAACAAATAAGTTTCTTGGTCAGAGAATAGAATAGGAGAAAAACTTTTGAAATCACAACCAGAATTTTTCAAGCAGACAGAGAAGAATGGATAATGAGCTAACCTCAGAGGCATTATTCATTTGCAAATGTAAAAATATACGTGCTTCACTTTCTCCTACCTGAGCCTATAAACTGTATCCAAAATTGTTATTCCTATTTTAACCGCACACACAGACTCTGTGTGGTTATCTATCTTATTTTTGAAGAAGAAGCTGAAGAAGATTCATTAAAAGTTTACAACAAGCCAAAGAAAAAACT
>JAHZNG010001243.1:0-16322 GCA_027744375.1 Orchesellides sinensis | reverse complement strand
TTACCGTCGGCATATGGGCTTAAAATCGAACGTCTGCATCGGCAACTATTCGAATTATAGCGTATGGGCCGCATGGATTTTTGTGGCCAACCCCGATTCTTAGCCGAACGCTATGTATCGTATTCGAAACGAATACGGTAAGAACATAAAATGTTTATCGGGAAAGTAATACTCAACATAAAAATCAGTTTTCTTTGGCATTTCCAAAAATTCCCCAGAACAGTTCGGGTTTTAGTTAATTACCTCCACACATTACATTATCCATCGCCATGAAACTACTTAATACCCTTTGTTCTATTGCCCCGCTGCTTGCAGGTATTTTGAGAATGAGCTATGGGCAAGCAAATCAGACCTGCATTCATACCGGGCTAATTACTCCAGTTCACAACTTTACAATGGACCGGGTTTGTCCGAGGACAACGCTATTGAGTCATATAAGATACATAAAATCTGTAACCTTTATGCTGATTTAAAAAAATAAAAGAAGTTGATTAATTTTTCAGATTTTGGGAACCTGGTACCAACACAAGTTTTATGCTGGTTTAAAAGACGATGTGAAACCTAGAACGGTTCGATGTCTGGAAGCTAATATTAATAAAACTTCCAATGATTTTGTACCAATAATTGCTTATGAGAGGTAATTAGACTATTTTGAATGACTTCAGATGTGAATTTTTGTTATTCACCTTAGCCATTCTTAAATTAATTATTTTAATTTCCTTTCTATCTAGTTTTATTGACTTCTCCAGTGGAACCGACGTTTCAAAACAAGCTTCCGACTTTATGTTCGTGTCAGAAGTTAATCCAGCCATTTTTAAGGTTGTTACAGTTTTTGAAGAGAATCCTTTACGTAAGTGTAAAATTCACTGACTGAGCAGAAGCTTCTGTCTTATTATAATTCTTTAACGAAACTGCAGAGAAATTTTATAAGTAAATAATCTAACCAAGCTGAATTGTTCCACTCCCCCAGTTGAAACAGACTGGGTCTTTGTGCAGACGGATTACGAAAACTGGACAATTGAATATGGATGTAATGTGGAGAATAACTACAGATACGAAACCATGCAAATTCGAACCAGAACTCGGAATCCGGATCCTGAACTTATGGCCCTCTTGGAAATCTTTGTGCAAAACTATGGATTTCCTCCTGAAAATGGAGTGACAATAGATCAAACTAATTGTTAACAAATACATACAACTGGCGAAGGGCACAAAATAACATATTTTGAGAATTTTATTTAAAAATTTTAGTTTAAACCGTTTTAACATGCATTTCTTTAACTTATATCAAGTATTAGGCTTACGAAATAAATTAGGTACATATGTTGGAACAAGCAAATGCAGAAGTTGTTAATTTAATTGGTTTTATTGACCCACATCTCATGTTATGTATTACTTTCTCCCTCCGTTTTTTCTTAAATAAACAGGCTTTCACTTTCAAAACGCAGTTGATGAGGAGTTGATTTGATTGATTGAGAACTATTAAATCCTGCTCTTAATATTGATATTTCACCCAAGATAAAGTCTCTAGACCTATTTGACTATGTATATCCAACTCAGTCTCCAACAATAGCTTTTTACTCAGAAAAACGTTCCTTTCTCCAGTCTTTTTCATTCCATAATATTTCACTAGGGTATCCCTTTTCGGAAGGACAAAATATTATGATATGATGTATTGTTATTTTTGACAATATCAAATATAGTAACATTTTATACTGAATTTACAATTTGTTAACGAGTCTTTATGGCTTTATTTGGCTATTATGCAAATAATCGTAAGTTCAAAATTTCAGGTACATACCTTAAAAATCCAATTAGCTAATTGCAGCGATGTCTAAATAGTCTAGTTTTAGCGTTTTAATCAATGTTAAACTTTATTCAAGCATTTGTAACGGAGAAAGCAAATATTTCATATGGCAAGTAAAATGCATGTATTTTACATTCACATCTTACATTTTATCAGTAAGTTCCACATTTACTTACGTTTAAAATAGTAATTAAATTAATAATCCAATCCCTATAGCTCCACTTGTTTCCTCTTTACAGAACATACTGACCTAAAATGCACAAAATAAATAGCAATCAGTCTTAGTCTTATCAAATACTTCAAATGACATTTATTTGGCTGAACTTGGCTTACTATGCTGGAGGAGGAGCATAACATTTGCCTTCAAACTGAAGACAAAATTCTGGTTGCAATCTGTCAGCTTCTATGCCTCTCGCAACCATGCGATTTCTATGGGTCACCATTCTATATTCAGCTTCAGCATAACTAGTGGAAGGATGTGACCATGTTCGTTCAGCGTTGGCAGCAGCTCTTGGCCACATTCTACTTTCTAACGCCATTTCGTCTGTCTATAACACAACAAGATACTTTTTAATTTTTTAAATCTCTGGTTTTACATTATTATTAGTTTTAATTCTTTTTAAACCTACTTGTTCAGCCCATAGAGCAGTTTCAGAACCAACAATTTGACCATTTAGCACAGCAGCTGAAGCCGCCGCCGCTCCCGCATATTCTGCATATATTTTTTCAGGGTTATTGTCATAAACGGTCTGCCAGCCTTTCACGGGGGAGCACCAGTTATGTCCATTGCCAAGCCATGCCGGCCAGCCACAGTCCAAGTACATTGCATCAACATTAGAAAAGAGAGCTCTATATCCCTTGTCAAGCAATCCTCCAATACTGGCATCAGTTTCTAAAACGTCGGACATCACAGGAATAATATCATGAATGCCAAATGCAATATAAATATGTATAATTGCTATTAATATACATACTTTCACTCCAGATCTGTATAATATATCTTGAATTATCAAGATAATTCTCCATTCGCACTGGATCCGTCAGGCCTGACCCCCACAAAAGAATATCTGTGTTCTGAGTAGAGCTGACGTTCAGTAGTTTCTGTAAGACTATATTAAAAAATTCAAAGTGAGTAGAAGATATTTTTTTATAGAATGCACAATACATCCTACATTTCTTACGTTTCTCTTGAAAATTTCCCCACATCCTAAAAAAGTCTTCTCTCTCCAAAGTATAGTTGTTGGTCAGCATCCAGTCTGTAATTTGCTTGGTTGTGTTGTAGCACCTGAAGTCTACTTCATCACCTCCCATGTGAAACAAGTCGTTATCAAACATGACCAACATGTCCTTGAAAATGGTACCTACAATGCAAACATAATTAAGGAATAATTTGATGTAATTTTGATGACGTATTTAGAATCGGTGTAAATTTGAGAATATTATTGTAAAAAATGTACCCATCACTTCTTCAATCTTGGGATTAGCTGGGTTGAGCTGGCCTGCCAAGCAATATATTATGAATTAGGTACATATGTACAATTTATTTGAATACCATAGTACTGACGGCTCATTTAATTTTCAATTTACCACAAGGGGGCTGAACGCAGAAGTCATACCAGGGATCCTTCTCCACGCATACCACAAGGTCACCATAACCCATTTCTGGACCCCAGTTATAACCGTATCCTATGTAAAAAAGTATGGAGACGGTAAGAAATATGTAATTATTATTGTCGTATGCTATTTTGTCTTTTATAATAACCTCTTNAAGTATGGAGACGGTAAGAAATATGTAATTATTATTGTCGTATGCTATTTTGTCTTTTATAATAACCTCTTCGGATTTTTATCTTACCTGAGTGAGCAGGTTGGTCCAATTCTGGTACTACTTTAACACCTCTTTGCTTGGCATACTTAACCAAATCCATTATCTCAGCTTTTCGGTAAACCTGTTCTGGAGTGTAAGCTCCATATTGGATCATCTGATAAAATTTATTATATTATTTTAAAAGCTTTTTATGACTTGATAAACCTCTCCAATGAAATTACTCCGACTCTTATAATTAAGTACCTGAGGTAGGCTCTCGATTTCCATTGGGAATGTATAGGAATCAATGATATGCCAGTGGAACATGTTTAACTTGTTGTAACTCATTGCATCAATATGTCGCTTGAGTTTGTCAATGGAGAAGAAGTTGCGGGAAGTGTCCAGGTGCGTACCACGATAATGGAATACTGGTTTATCTACTATTGTGGCGGTGCTTACAATCTATATAAAAATATATATTTTTAATTATTTTCAAATTCATAAACAGTTTTTCATTTTTAATTATAGTTACCTGTAGAACTTGGTTTTCATTATCATAAGCAATCAGTTGGCTTAAAGTCTCCAGGGCATGTCGAGCTCCAAAAAATGTTCCAGCTTTAATATCCGCTTTAACTATTGTCTAAAATTGCAAGAAAATACGTTTTTTAATTTTTAATGGGTAAAATATAAAACATGAATGGAAATAGGTAACATACATTATTGCCTTCAGTTGTTGGTGTCAAAGTCAAATTATATGACTCATCCGTAGATAAGCCAAGGTCAGTTGAAGAACTTGTGATGGCTACTAAGATCTGGAGGGCATTTTGCAATGGTGTTTCTGGATAAGGGTCTGGATGTAACTGAAAAGGAACAATTTACATATAAATATTATGAAGTCACTTTATATTGGAACTTTAAGATAAATAAGTATACGTACGTACCATTGTTAGGTATCCCTGAAAAATGGTAAATGCTTCTCCCATCATGGCTCTAATGGGTTGAGGAATGGTTGCTTGATTTGCATCAAATGTAATATTTGTAGGGTAAAGGGAAACCAAATCTTTGCCAATAATAGTTTGTCCAGTTGGCTTAGGCCAGAGACTGCCAATATCATCACAGTTTAATTTGCAAACGTCCATTGGCACTCCCCCTGTAACTTCCGATTTAAGTTTCCGAAGACATCTCTTCTCTTGACAGATCCAAGTATACGGGTAGCTCTGAGATTGTCCTAAAGTTATGACTGCAAGAAGCAGCAGCGCAGGTAACGATGCACCCTTCATCGTTTTTGCAATTTTTTTTACAAACTCTTTATTTTTCTGGTAACAATTTCTACCAACCTGTTTATTGGATCACGTCAGGTTTGTGACTAAACTTATGCTCTTAAATTTGTTGTGAAGGATAAAACCTAGCCCGAATGATAATGTCGAAGAATCAGATTATCGCAATAAATAAATACATTTTTATCTATACGCTACCTTGTCAAAATCAACCTAATTCTAACAAAAAAGGGGTGGGCATCGTACCGCATAAGTTGTTTCAACTGAATTCTGCCTGCCATGTCTAACATGCTCGGATGAAATATTAATAAAGGATTAACTTTAATCTAAAGTGGTTTTCAAAAGAAGCGTCATTTACACCATATATGTAGATTCCGTTTTTTTCGGAGAGAATACGCGATTTTAGTACATAACATCATAACATGTATGTAAAACCGTAGGAATAGCATTATAAATAGCAATAGTATCTTTATAATTTATATTGACAGAACTAACGATAAAGTTTATATACATACATACGACCAGTATCAAGATAACACGTTATTACAAACAACACATCATGTTCAAGCTCTGACTCTGATCGATTTCATCGGTAGGTTTAATAAAAAAAGCATCCCAATGAGTACCGTGTGTTTATCCCTTTTTTGCTTTGCACTTAGCATCAACAAAAACAGAGATGAGAGAATACAAGTGATAAATGTCTGTCACGTTAACCTAATCACTAATCAACTCACGTAAATACTTGTTTTTCTATATATGGAATCATGTTAAAATTTGCACACACCCAAGTCTAACCAGCAAAAATATTGCCTACAAGTAAAATTGTGCCCCTTGCTAAACTATGCCTTATATGTAAATTAATAACAACTATACCTCATTAAATGATTTCGTAGATTTCGTAGATTTCGTTAAATGGTGTAGATTTCGTTAAATATGAGCTTTTAGACAGGTATTTATTCTGAAGGAAGGTCAAGATAGCATAACTGACATTATTGTAACGAAACTTAAAGTCAATGCTTATCAATAGGAATGCCTACCTTATGAACTACGTTCTATAAACGTGACCAACTCCCTAAAGCCACGGAGGCACGGCGTATCACACCGCCTCTCGTGTTTCTAGCAGTTTTGAGGAGATTGAGAGCACGACCACTCGTTCTCAGCAAACTCCAAAGTAGAAATGATCTTTAAGTTGTTACAGTTTATGGGCTGAAGGCTCTTTATATAGGAACTGGATTTCCTCCAGCATTAGAATATTCACTAATCTAATCACATACGAAGGATACTCGTATATTTTAACATTAATAAATTACACTTCCTTACAACCTACTAAACTAATTTCCAGAATAATCTAGATTTAGATTACAAGAAATAAAACTATATAACAGGAAAGAGCATAACCATAATTACTAGACAATCATTAGGTATTTCGTATGGAATATGTGAATTTACCAGATACACGGACAGCCGAACATTTTCGAGCTGTGATAACAGCCAAAAGTGACAGTATTTAATTAGTTATTAATCATTAAATAAAATTATGAACATTTTCATTTTGATGTTTTTTAAAAAGTCATCATAAATCACTTGTTACAATGAGATAATGTACCAAAATAATACAATTGCCTATCAAAGAAACTGCTGCAGTGCACAATACTAATAAATGCAATTACCTAACACAGTATGCTAATCCTAATACAATGTTTGTGAATTTAAATCACTAAAAGAGTCACTACCTGGGTAATGATTTTATCAACCGTGCTTAAAAAAGTAGACCGTTTCAGTTCAAAAAATGGTCCCATCCAAACTCCAATTTTGGGACATGCCTTCAGCTGCCTTTTTTGAATTTTGCAATACAGTTTAGCTTTCCAAAAGTGATGAAATCGCTCACACTCCTCAGAGCAGGCCATACAAAAGTTATGTAAATACACGGTAACCACAAAGGTCCCAAAGTTGAAAGCCACAAAGCCCGCAGTTATAATTGGAGGTAGAACGGAATTTAATCGCAGCATCACGTAAGTCATAACGAGATTGATACAAAATCCGGCAAAGATAAGTGTTGGAAAGTAGGCGTAGCCAAAGTCGTTATAACTTTGTATCATCAGAAACCCATGAGAATAGGTTTTAAATATTTTATGTTTTCTTGTCCCAGCTTCCTGTCCGTGCACTGGCTGCAGAACAAATCGCGACTCACAAAGAACAGCACACATAAAAATAAATATCTGGATTGTTGATAAAACCCCAAAATTCATTGATACATTCAAGTATACAGAACAAATTAAGGAGAGAAGATTAGGATGCCTTTGAGTGAACTCCGTCGGTAAGAATGTTCGAAAGAAAAGGTGAGCTGGTGTGTTCTGGTTGACCAGAGGAAGAATTGATAAGGTAACAACCCCCAGCACACAAGCCCATACCATGAAGATAAGCATTAAATCAATTAGTTTGGTCTCCTTTTTATTCTGCGAACATTTTCTTCGTCGAGTGGCCAAAAACTGTGCAGTGCTCATCATCCATGATGGAGAGTAACCACATCTGTAGTTTAACGTGTATGTAGCCACCAGCAAAAGTAAAATTATCCCACTGATTAAAAGATACGCGACTAAGGTGAAAACAACCTGACCAGAGTCGATTTTTAGCTTAGTTAACTTCACACCAAATACTGAAATTGTGAGTAGGAAAAGGAGATTCAAGTCTGTGGCGTACAGTTGGATACTCCAGGAACATCTTGGTCGATCCTCAAAAGTTTGGTCTTCAACATTGTAAACGGTTTTTATTGGGTGTATTTTCTGAAGGAGAAGTTGGATTTTGAGAAGAAGCTCCCACATTTTAATGGGATTTTTTCTGCCAAAGCCAAAGTATATTATAAATTGTCTAAATCTAAATCCCAACTATTTGAAAATTAAAGGGTACCACAAGCCAACAATGTTTCATACGTAGGAATTGATTGCATATGTATTTCAAATGTACATGGCAAGCTACTGAAAAGAACTGGGTTTATATTAAACAATATTTCAGTTTAAAGTCAGTATTAAAGAATTTCATGTCTCTTGAATCATGCATGCAAGCGTTATAGGTTCGTTATATACATATGTACATGGAGCCCACATAACGGACGAGAAAAAGGATTTAAATGTTGCAAGCCCTTCACCTCAAGTTTTACATTGTGAAAATCGTATATTTAGTATAAAACACGGTGTTCATATAATTTTAAATCCATTCCAAACATGAAAGCGTTACGCTGAGACATTAATATATTAATTTTTAAACTGATATGACGGAGCGAATACACAGCTAAAAATCAGTACGAATGCATGACAAGTGGAATTTTTCTCTTCTTTGAATTTTGCAGTATAGCTCACCTTTCCAAAATTGGTACAACCGCCCCCAAGGTTGAAACCCATACATAAGCCCCGCAATTATAATTGAATGCAACGACGGAATATAGCCACAGCGATGCAATAAGTAAATACGAGATTGATGCAATATCCAGCATAGATAAATCGTTATCGATTAAAGGTGACATTTTTACAATTTGCATATTTATGACACATAGTATGTAATGTGGACCTCTGCTTCCTCCTATAAATATTTTAAAAAGTTTTTTAAATCTAACGAAATGCCAATTTTACCTGTTGTATCAGCTCCACATTGTTTCAAATGAGTTTTGATTCTTTTTTATGAGAATTATCTGAGAAGCATCCAAATCAAATATAATTTTGTCGTTTCGGACAGTACAGAAGAATCGGAACTTTATTCAGTGCTTTTATTTATTCAGACTAACGTGAATACAATGCAATGAAATGCAGCCCCAATACAATTACATTTTTAATAAATTGGTCGTATAGTAGCTTGTGGAAAGGACACGTGAATCTGCAAGAATCTAAACACGTGCAAGAATCTAAACACGTGAAAGGCGTTTTTTACATAAATCCTGTTGACAATACCAGGATTTCGTTAGGAATCCTTTTGTAAACAACTACTTAATCGAATCTCTGATTAAAAAGCATACAAATGGTATCTTATTTGTTATACTATAGAATAATATAAAAGCCTTTTTATAAAAGCTGGTGCAGTGCAAAGCGCAATAACTAGTAACTGCCGTTATCTGACAAGGTATTTTAATACTAATATTATGTACATGTTAATTCAAATCACTAATAGAGTCACTACTTGGGTAATGATTTCATCAATAGTTTTTAAAAATGTAGATCGCTTCATTTCAAAGAATGGTCCAATCCAAACTCCAATTTGGGGACATGCCGTCAACTCCCTTCTTTGAATTTCGCAATACAGTTTAGCTTTCCAAAACTGATGAAATCGCTCACACTCTTCAGAACATGCCATACAAAAGTTGTGCAAGTAAACGGTAACAACAAACACTCCAAAGTTGAAAGCCACAAAGCCCACTGTTATAATTGGAGGTAAGACTGAATGCAACTGTAACATTACATAAGTCATAACCAGATTAATGCAAAATCCAGCAAAGATAAGTGTTGGGAAGTAGACATAGCCAAAATTGTTATAACTTTGGATCATTAGAAAGGCTTGAGAATACGTTTGAAATACTTCTCTCTTCTTCCCAACTTTCTCCCTGTATACTGGCTTCAGAACAAAACGGGACTCACAAAGAACAGCACACATAAACATAAATATCTGGATTAATGACAAAACCCCGAAAAACGTTGCGAAAGCCATGTATAAAGAGCAAATTACAGATAGGAGATTTGGATTCCGTTGGGTAAACTCTGTCGGTAAGACTGCTCGAAAGAGAAGGTGGGCTGCTGCGTTCTGGTTTATCAACGGTAGAATTGATAAGGAACCAGCCCCTAACAAACAAGCCGATATCGTGCTGACCAGTGACCAGCATTAAATCAATCATTTTGCTTTCCTTTTTGTAAACGGTGTATTTTCTTCGTCGAGTTGCCAAAAACCGTGCTGTGTTTACCATCCATGATGAATTGATGAAGGATACCCTGTTATGTAGTTTAAGGTGTATGAAGCCACAAAGAAAAGTAAAATAGTTGCGCCCATTACGAGATAGACGACACAGGTGAAAACACCTTCACCAGATTTCATTTCAACCCCGATGAATTTTAGCCCAAAAACAGAAAATGTTAATAGGACAAGAAGATTTATATCTGTGAGGTACAGCTGGATACTCCAAGTGGATCTTAGTCGATCTTCAAAAGTTTGCCTTTTCACATCGTAAACGGTTTTAATTGGGTGGATTTTCTGAAGGAAAAGTTGGACTTTAAGAAGTAACTCCCACATTTAAATATAAAGTGTTTTTTTGCTGAAATCATAGACAATCGAGAAGAAAGTCAAAAATCCCAAGGTGAAAAGGAGTTTCCGAGCAAAAGGTATAAATCGTAAACTATCCTTTTGCAAGCAGGTTATAAATTGGTTTGAAGTTTGCGCGGATTCAGAGGACATATTTTGATAACCGATAAAAATACACTATGTAGCTTTTTACAAAATGCGCTTACAAATTATAAGTGTGTGGTGATTGTATTTTCTTCCAAGTAATGTTTTCTCAAAGCATAATATAACACTATAGGTTGATTTGCCCGTAACAAATTTTGCAGGGATAGAACAATAAACTCTGCAACGAGTCTATGCTAGCAAAACATTACATAATTCGAGACTACATAATTACACATTACATATCTATCTCCTACTAATTCCTAAAATTCTTTATTATGAAATTCGCCGATTTATCAGGTCTTATCATATTTATTAGAGGAAAATCCTAGCTCTTAATTTATAATTCAAAAGCATTTATTTAAATCTTCGAGAACCCAACCCATACATGATGCCAATTTTATTGGTTCTCTGTTTTACATAAAGTTATAGCTAGTGCACACATGCAATGTCTATTAATCATATAAATATATTTTAAGTATAGTGCGGTGTCACCCGTCCCACGCCTGGGGTTTGAAGAGGTGTACAAAATAACAGTCGGTTACCACTCATTAAATTTCAAATGCATACCATATTTAATAGGTTCCCTATTAACTACAATTTTATTTCTTTTTCAATCTGCATTTAACGTAACAAAGCTTCATGATTTGACAATCTAAAACAAACTATTTATCCATGCTAAAGCCAACCCAGAAAGCTGGCATAAACTGTAAATGCAGAGTAACTATTATAATACGCATTTACATACAAAACAATTTAAATTACTAATAAAGTCACAACTTGTGTAATGATTTCATCAATTGTATTAAAAATTTTGACCGTTTAATTTCAAACAATGGCCCAATCCAAACTGCAATCCTACGACATGCCTTCAACTTCCTTCTCTGAATTTTACTAAACAGTTTAGCATTCCAAAACTGGTGAAACCGATTACACTCCTCAGAACAGGCCATACAAAAGTTGTGCAAGTAAACGGTAACAACAAACACTCCAAAGTTGAAAGCCACAAAGCCCACAGTAATAATTGGAGGTAGGACTGAATGTAACCGCAACATGACATAAGTCATTACCACATTAGTGCAAAATCCAGCAAGGATAAGTGATCCAAAGTAGGCATATCCAAAGTCGTTATAACTTTGGATCATCAGATAACCCTGGGAATATATTAGGAATATTTCCCTGTTCTTCCCAACTTTCAGCCCGTACACTGGCATCAGAACAAAACGGGACTCACAAAGGACAGCGCACATAAACATGAATATTTGCGTTGTCAACAAAGCACCAAAATACATTGTCACAGTCATGTACGCCGAGCAAAGTACTGAAAGAAGATGTGGATTTTCTTGCGTAAATCGAGTTGGCAAGATTGTTCGGACCAGGAGGTGAGCAGGTGTGTCTTGATTGACCAACGGTAGAATTGATAAGGATGCAGCTCCAAATAGACTAACCCATACCATAAAGACCAACATTAAATCAATAATTTTGCTTTCTTTTTGAATCTGCGTGTATCTTCGTCGTCTAGATGCCAAAAACTGTGCTGTGTTTATCATCCACGTTGACGGATTACCACTTCTGTAGTTTAACGTGTAGGTTGCCGCAAGTAATAAGAAGATTACTCCACTCATCAAGAGATACACGACTGAGGAGAAGACGCCTTGACCGGAATCCATATTTACCTCGATGAACTTAACTCCAAAAACTGAAAATGAGAGTATGACCAGGAAATTCAGGTCTATTGCGTAAGTGTACAGTTGGATACTCCAAGGAAACCTGGGTCGTTCCTGGAACGTTCGGTGTTTAACATTGTATACGGTTTTTAATGGGTGGATTTTCTGAAGGAGAAGTTGGATTCTAAGAAGTAGCTCCCACATTTTAATTAGATAGTTTCCCACGTAATATTCAAAATATTAGGGAAGATCAACACCGATAACGATCCCGTTGTAGACAAATTAATAGCAAGATGATTGTGGTTACAAAGGCTTATGCAAAATGTTCTGGTGTTACTTTTCAGGGTTCAGATTGTCCGAGAGACTGATTTTTAACCAAATTTCTCATGATTATGGGAACAACGAAAAGGAATCGTAAAGCATTAACGTGGCATAATAAATTCAGTATATACTTCTATCTCTGTTTCTAGCCTATGCTGATACGCAGGAATTACTTTGAGCCATATAGCAGTACCTGTCTTTGGAATTACTTCGGTATTTCATCTGTGAATAATTAAGCGCGCACCTATTTTTCATGGCGTTGAAAAACTTTACTCGCCGAACTCTCATAGTTAATAATAATATCACTTTATTGATCTTAAAAAAAACAGTCCATTATGTAATATGTTCTACTCCCACCAAGTAACCAGTATGGGTAAATATAAATGCCTATGTATCCTAACAGGTACTAATTATTTAATACGCTCATTTCACGCCTATGTATAATTTCGTTTATCCGTGACGCAAATACAGTCAGGTTGAATAGAACACGATAAATGGATTGGGATATTGTTCTTAAATTCTTGATTATGATTATGAAATTTTGTTCGGTTATCTTCCAGGCATAGTACACATATCATTTTAGTAAATCATATCATAAATCCTTCTTATGTAAGTTTTCCATTTAAAATTGAAGACAGTTTTCATCATTTAAATCACCACCACACGAATCGCAGTAGCGTTTCAATTTATGTATGCTTGTATTTGGCATCAAATTAAATTAAGGTTGACTTTCGAATGACCTTGGATGCCGACAGGCTCTGTTATTTTTCACTATTGTATCCATTCCTTATCCATGTGGTTGGGTGTGTTTTCTGAATGACAAGTTGGATAAGAAGTAGGTTCCAAGTATTTTTGCACTTACGTTTATTACGGAAAGATTAATGTTTCATTTTTATTTTAGACGTAGATGAATTTTAAATACAGTTCTACTTACAATCTAACAATTGAAATAAAAAGGAATTTCTTCATATTTAAGGGGGTTATACGAAAATCGTAAAGTAGCATGTTGCATATGCAAACTATAAAGATTAGTATCAAAATTAATAACAAACAAACAAGTTCTGTGTTTAAATATGACATCTAAATACATACTACAGTGATTCCATTTCTGATGACTTTGTGACCTGGATTTAAGAAAAGAGTTAATGCTCACCTTTAAATATTCATATATGATATAATTTATATTTTCAATGTGTATGAATGTTTTAAGCTTTTGAATTCTTTTAAACCACATAAGAATGGAGAAGAGGCTTATAAAAACCATCCGCTTTGAGTATGATTATAACTAAATGCTAATCAAATCATAAATATGTCGTATTAATTATTTTTTAAACGTTACAATTTCGAATGCACTTATAGAATCTTTTACAAAATTTTGTGATGGTGTCAGCTTTTATTAAATAACCATTTTCTGCTCATTTGCATTCGTTTTTATTCTTCACTTTTGTTTTCATTTCTTTGTCTTGGGCTCAACTTGATTTCCAGCTTTTTTGGAGGTGCAACGCCAAACCCGACAGGTTGTGTTTTAATGGGAATTGGAGTTTTGGAAGAAGGTTGGATATGGAAATTGTGAACAATATGGGCTACTGCAGCCTTTGATTGTACCAGGGCAAACCTCATTCCTACACAAAAAATTATTCATGCGTTAAACGATTAATTAAAAATACATAGTAATAAAAAACATTAATGCATAATTATTCAAAATTTACTGGATGGGAGCAGCCAATACAGCATTTTTCGGAACTCTCAAACCACTCTCTGGATCATGATACTCCTTAACACATTTCCGTTCCAGACGACCAAGCGGGGGATATTTGCGGAGCACCTCTACAAATCATTTTATTAACCAAACAAACAATCTAATTTAAAAAATCGCTATCAAATATAAAAAATTACCACAAATAAACATTTCCATGTATGGCAGCCTATTCAGTTCATCATAATCAATATCTTTGTTATCCCCCTTAAACAACCCCTCCACCTCCTTCCTCAGCTTCTCCTGAACTTCCTGATGAGCCGCCAGACAATACACACAAAACGTAACGAAATTACTTGTCGTGCTAAATCCCGCAAAGAAAAATCCCAGCATTTGTGCATTTGCAATGTCATCATCTTGTAAGGTATTGTGCTTTGTTGTTGCCCCTCCTCCAGCACTAATCTGAGCTTCCTTCTCAAAAGCACTGAGCTCATCAGATCCCTCCGCTTTCAACTCTCCCTTCCTCGCTTCCACAATCAACTGAAGGAAATCATGCCTCTTTATCTGCCCACTCATCCTAGACTGAACTCCCTCCTTAAAAATTCGTTCAAAAAATGTTAACGCTTCTAGGTCCATTATCCGAATCCCCAACAGCTTTGGGAGCCACGGGAAGTTGAATGCCAATCCAAACTTGATTATCGCCCAAATCGTTATATCTGACAATCTGTGAGCCATTTGCGAAAATCTCGATTTTGGATTCCGAATTGTTCCTGCATCCATTCCAAATACTGTTGCCGCTATCATATCAATTGTCAAATGGACAGTCTCATTAAGGAAATCCACTTCAACGTAATCTTTATCCGGTTTCTTTTCAATTTCATCCGAGAAATGATTTACCCACTCGTTACAAACTTTATTCATGTATTCCATCATCCTCCTAATTTTTCCTGTGGTAAACGTTGGGCTCATTGAAGTCCTCACCCCTTTCCATTCATCCCCTTTTAATGAAGCCAACATTTTGGATAAAACTGGCTCATGATCCGGAGAAAAGAATTCCCGGCGGTCGACAAAATACTCAAAGTCTTTAATTAGCAACTTCTTTAACATATCCAAATCCTTTACGATAAGGATTGGATTACCCATTTCCACAACACCACAATACTTTTCATCTGGACCAAGACGCTTGTATGCAATATCGTCAAAGTCACATACCGTTTTCAATCCTATCAGCGTTTCTATCTTGTTAAATAAGGTGGAATTATTAACCTGAAGCACTCCATATTTCTCCCAAAAATATTTCTTTGAATTAAACAAGAATTTGTATATGACAAAGCTGAGAACAGCTACTAAAGTTAGAATTAGCCACATTTTTACTGTTTTACCGTAATTATTTCACATGCGACTGACTTTTATAACTTAATTTGGTAGATTTATGAGGAATACAGAATATTCAGATCGATAGCCAAGCCTCTCTCTCGTAGAAGGTACGCTACATAACAAAAATCCAACTTGTGTTGTGCTGTGAAATGTAAACTGATCTGTTGTGATACAGTTGGGCCCATTCTACATACACCAAGTCATGTAAAAAACTACTTGAAAAAAGCACAATGGCTGATTATGTCATGAATTACGTTCATCGTCCAAAAAGTATTGTACAAGGTGACTTTTGATATCATCTGTAAGCGTTAATTGCTTTTTCATACATAAAGATGCATACGTGTACGTGGACAATATAAATACGTAAATAAACACAAGAACAAATGCTACATTGAAGGAGCAAAAAATTTCTCCCTGGACAGACGCGAAATGGTTTTTTGGTTGTTCACGGCCAAGGTCATTATCATTACTCATAATGTAAATAAACTGATGCGATTAGCCAAATAAACACTTTGTGCCATACTGACTTCTGTAAGTCTGTTTCATATCTCCGTGTATGAATACATGCCTAATTGTACAACTGCAACATTTGTATCCTATTCAGTGTATAGTACTATTACATATGTAAGTAAGCAAATATGTCCAATGTTTGTATTTAATATAGTATGATTTTTTCTGTTTTAAATACTACACAAGTATGTCATTGTTGTTTTATTTTAAACATTGGAAGTGGATTCAGAAAAGCCTACTCCAATTTATATACCAAAGTATATAAGGAAAGATTCTATATACCATGAAGGAAGTAAGTATATTTGATACGAATAGCATGGACGATCTCTAGAGCTTATATCAAAATACATTTTTATTTTATGCGGTTTTTTAGTTCAAATCACTAATAAAGTCACCACTTGGGTAATGATTTCATCAACTGTATTTAAAAACGTTGACCGCT
>JAHZNG010001242.1:0-15401 GCA_027744375.1 Orchesellides sinensis | reverse complement strand
CACTTGTATTTTCTAGATTATGTGCAATATTATATTCCTGGCTATTTACTTTTTAAGAGCCATTATGTAATTAGAAGCCTAAGTCATGTGTACATGTACGCTATTACATGGAGTCTATTTGAGGAAGCTCTTCAAGAAAACGAGGATGACTTTTGGAATATTGTAAATGAAGAAAAGTCCCGTGTTCGAGATGCGATTCATCAAATGACATTGATATACTCAAAATTGCAAATTAAAGGTGTGGATGCTGACAAAGCTACAAGAATTCCATCGTGGAATGTAATCCCAACTCGGATTAAACCGCCAGCAAAGAAACGCTTGTCAAAAGAAGAGTCAAGGAAAATTGCCCACGTAAACCGTCTGAATGATGAATATGAAGAGTTGTTTAAACTTTACAAACGTTCTTCCTTCCTGAAGTTAGTTTCGGCACTAAATGCATACCACACAAAAATTGTATAGTTTTAAGCAGATTTGTATCACAATCTAATTTTTTGAATGAAACCTTTCAGATTGTTTTTGCTGCGCAAGACTATACATCCTGTTGGATACTTTTCAAAACTTTGGAATTGCTTAATGAGCTTGGTGTGCAGCATGACTTTGGTTACGCTGATGCTAGAGACATTTTGTTACATAAGAACACCTTGGTTTAGGGCATTTCAAGTAATTTTAGATTGGATAAACTACGTGGACATCTATCTTAAGCTTCATTGGAGTTACTACAACCCTCATAATGGAATGTTGGTTACACATCCAATGAAAACTGCAATTAACTATATAAAGCATGGGTCACTTATTTTCGACATTGCGATTTGTGCTCCATTGGAACTGAGCGTTTGGATGCTTGGGTTGACTAACCTTTTGGGATATGGCAAGGCAGCTTCATGGTATTCCAGATTTCGTTGGATACGTTTCTTACAATTTAAGCGAATACCTATTGTGTTTCAAATAGTTCACAAGATTTTCAAACACAGAGGCATTATACTGTATGTAGACTTTATCGTTTATTGAACTTCCTGACCATTAATCACTTGTGTCCCCTTTCAAGTTTTAAGGTGGAAACAATTCTTTATGCATAAACAGGTTAACATTATATGTAACAGCCACTTTAGTTATGTGTACAATTATATCCACTGTCGCGCAATACATTGCATGCCCTTGGCAAAGTAGTTACTGGGAAGAAGGTGATCAGGAAAGAATCCCGCTGTGTCTTAAAACTGGATGGGTAGCCAATAAATACGGTAGGTAAACTTTTTGATCACCTTATGACGTAATTTTAATACTCCAGCAGTAATGATTTTGAAAATTTACAGCCGACGTGGATACAAATCCTCATGTAATTTCTGACATATGGCGACGCTGGATTCTGGGATTGTATTATGTTAGCCAAGTTGTATTGGTAATTGGCTTTGGTGATTTGATCCAGCTACATGAAGCAGATATTATACTTTTGGTGTTCATGTGTGTCTTCGGTAAGAAAATTGACCATGCAAATGATTAAAATCAATATTTACTCCAACTCTCGGATTTGAAATCTATTATTTTTATTTATGTTTGAAATAATAGGTTTCATTTTTATGAGATGTGTGATTGCCGACATGACCGCTGCAGAGGTGGACAGCGACGAAGCTCGAACTAAGTTTGTAGAAAGGATGATGGTTTTAGATCTAGTAATGAGGCGAGAGAAAGTTCCTAAGAGAATATCCGAGTATGATTAAGTTCTAATAAAATATACAGAAATTGTACGTGTAATATTTTACTTTTTTTGCATGAATATCGTACGCATATATTTTCTAGGGCTGTTATGTCGCATTTGCGATACACTTGGAAGAAATCACGAGGTCTCCAAACTAGCGAACTATTTGGAGATCTTCATCCAGTTTTAGAGTCAGAGTTGTACAAGAGTCTTGTCGGAGATCGTTTACAAAAAGTTCCCATTTTCCATTCCTTCACACCAGCAATCCTTCGAAGTATGTGTAGCTACATAAATAAGTATTATATTTTACGAGGGGACAGGATAATGAGATACGGAAACTTGGAGTACGAGATGTGTATAATTATTATCGGCAAAGTTTACATCACCGACCAGTACCTAAATTACATTTGTAGTCTTGGCCCTGGAGAATCCTTTGGAGAATCCTCATTGATCTACGGGACGGCACGTCGTCATAATGCTATAGCTGCATGCAATACGGAAATCTATGTTTTGACTTCATCACGCTTTAATAAATTCTCAGAAAGATATCCTAATTTCAAACGAGAGATGAAAAAGAAGCTGGCTTCCAATCAAAGGGATTACTTTGAGAAAATTATTGACAAGAAAATGAAAAAATCACAGCAACTTTCCCCTGAACAGAAGAGTCGGATGTTAGAAACTTTTGAGTATCGTTCTACCATTGTCAAAGACCTGGTTGCTCAAAAGGAAGACTTTCAACAAGCTGGATTAGACACTATAGACGTGGAGCTTAAAAAGAAAAATTTTCTCTTTGGATATGGGAAATCCGATGACAACCTGCCTCTGATTTACTTTGCTATTCCATCAACGTACATGCTGCTCTATTTAATAAAATTTTATATGAACGACATAACATTTTACATTATAGTCTTTGTTGGATTATATAGACGTCTC
Source organism: Orchesellides sinensis (assembly GCA_027744375.1). Taxonomy (NCBI): domain Eukaryota; kingdom Metazoa; phylum Arthropoda; class Collembola; order Entomobryomorpha; family Orchesellidae; genus Orchesellides; species Orchesellides sinensis. The sequence goes on along the minus strand of JAHZNG010001242.1, from coordinate 12,775 downwards.
TGTCGTTGTCCCGTTATACACCCAAACTGTCCCCTGATGCGTTACTTTTTCATACTGATCAAGTGGCTTTGCTTTATCACACCTGCTATTGCCGTCTATGAAATTTCCTTCTTGACGCAATTTTTGCAAGCTGAAGATAGTGACGGTAATTTTTAACAGCTAAATGTAGGGTAGGTTTTGAGCACGATTGAAATGAATTTGGCTATTTTTCGTAAATTTTTCAGGAATGAAGCTTGAATCGTTCGCAGTATCCAAAGTTTTGTATGATATTTCTGAAGTGGTTGAAGCCGTCTTTGTGGTTCATATCATTCTTCAGTTCTTCACTGCATATGAAGTCCAACCTAGAGTATATAATAAAAGCCACTATTGTATAGTCTTAAGGTTTGCAGTATATTATAAATCCACAACACAGCTACCAAATCCAAATATTTTATTGAGCTAGAAACGCTATACCAGGCCATTTTTTATTTTTAGATATGCTACGTCTCCAGATGGTCTTTTTCTAGACGTTATAGCCTCCATACCGTTTCTGCTTGAACAAACTGGAGTGGACAGATTGTTTAGTGGTCCAAATAAAAAATTCTGGCAATATGTATACATCTTGCGTGTTATTCGATTGGTCAGCAACAAAGATAAATCATTGCATGTGTATTTGATAAAACTTTAATTTCAATTGGTACCAAGCCAGGATTAATAAATGAGTATGACTAATATTTTTAGTATCACTATTTCAAATACCAGACGAGCAGGAAAGATGACCTTGATATAAGCGTTTTCCGCTACAAAATCACTTTATCGGTGACTTCTTTCTGTTTAATGGCTCACATGCTGGCATGTATCTTTTACTTTATTTCCCCCTGTAAGCGACCTGACCTTACAAATAAAACGGAAAAGTTTACGAATTTATGCCCACCTCCCTTGGGGGAAGAAGAAGAAGATCTGGAACACACTGGATGGACTACAGATTGTAAAGCACATTTAACTGTTTCTTTAATAAATGTCGCAATTTCGTATTCGAATGAATACCAGCTCATAGATTCTAACACTTTTATAGACGTAACGCGAAAAGGTATACAAATGAAGAAGGAAGCCTTAGTAGCTTGGAGATGGTGGTTTCGATCAATGTGAATACATAAACTTATACTTATATATGTTTAACTGAAAAATCATTTTATGCAAATTACATTATCGAATCAATAATCGTATTTCCTTTTTGTGTTTTTCTTAGGTATTGGGTACGCCTGATGCCTCTATTTGCTATGTAGATAGTTAATTTATCACAAGTTTTATATTTTACTTATATTCTGAAAGGTGGTAACATGCATTTCAACAACTGGCTTTGGAGATATTGTTCCAGTTACAATTAATGAAATGGCAGTAGGCATCTTTTGTATATTTTGCGGAGCCTTTATTTTATCAATTATTCTCAGTCAGTTTACGTCTGGCATGGCTAGCTTGACGAGAACAAATCGAGAATATATGTACCATGTTCTTTTGCTTGTCGTAAGTGGTTCGGAAACTGAGAAATTTAATGTAATAATATTATCTGGAATTGTTTTCAATAACCTTATACTATATATTGACAGAAACACTTGGCAAATATTGGTTTGTCCGAGAACAGACAGACACAAGTTATGATGTACTTTTTAACAATGTGGAGTCGCTGCCGAGGAGTTGCATATCATAAAACCTGGCATACGCTCCCAGTTTCAATGCGCATAGAAGTGGCAAATGCGCTATTCGGAAACACGCTAAACAATGTATGGAAATGCTTACGCATCAAGTTAAAAAACCAATTGAAATTGAGTTGTATAAACTATTTTATTAGTTACAATTTACAATAGGTACCTTTCTTCCAAGACACAAAAGAGAAAATATTTATACGCCAGCTAAGCCGTCGAGTCACTCATTCCTTGTACATCCCTGGAAATTATATTTATAAAGATGGTGATCAAGGCTCTAAATTATTCGTAGTTTACAAGGGACTCGTAAGTGGAACTCAGATGACAATGTCTGGCGTTCCGGAATTGATAAGCATTTATAATCCTGGTGATGCGTTTGGAAGATTTGCTGCGTTTTTTCATGACGGAACATATAAAAAGTCGTATCGTGCAGAAACAATGGTTGAAGTTCTGGAAGTTAAGCAGAAAGATATTCTTCATCTTGCTGAAAAATTCCCTCGATTTAAAAGAATTATTACGAGGTACATTAAGTCACGATACAGCTCGCAAGGTTCTAATCTAAACATTTTTAGCCCAAAAAGAAGGAAAGCAAAACTTTTTGGGATGGCAGACGACTTAATGTTTACGAGTTTGGTGAAGAAGGCAACTGAAGTTGTTTTAAAACCTGAGGACAATAATCGTCGACATAGGAAACTCAAGGACACCAAGAAATGGGATAAACTGGCCGAAGTTCAGCGATTAGCAGAGCCAAAACTTGAGATGCATCAACATGAATTAGATCAAAAGGCAGAATTTACGCAGACTAAGCGGTATAGCCATAAAAAGAGTAAAGACTTGCCAGAGACAAAGAAGCCATTGGTTTCTAAGAGTACAAAGGAAGAAGGCTCAGCTAAGAGTGGCTCCACGAAAAGATATTCAAAACAGAAGAGCCCACATAAAAAGCGTCGAAGTTCTGACAAGAGTGGCAATTCTGTAAATAGTAGAGGAAAATACTCGGCAGATTCAGGCAACAAAAGAAAGTCTTCGATGGACGAAGAACGGAAGCCACGAAAAAGCAAAGATGATTCTGTGAGTAGTTCCAAAAAGAAAAAACGAAGGAGCTCTGATGGATCTAATAAAAGCAACAAATCTAAAAGAAATAGTAAAGGCAGTAGTGGTAAAAGTAAGCGAAGGAGCTCTGGGAAAAAGCAAGCGAGGAGAACTTCGACTACTTATCAAGGTATACAAATAACAGTAACAATAAGTTATTACGATGTTATTAGTAATATCTTATTACATACTAACTACTATAATTTATCCGCGCTTGTCATTACAATATTTACTTCATGTTTTAAGGACCGATTGATGTCAAACCGAAGAGGTACTCCGGTTATGACAACGATAGTTTTTCAGACTAAGAGGACTACAAATAGGAGATACATTTTAAAGTAAATACTATGTTTACACAATTAAGGTTTCTCAATATAAATTAGCCAGTTAATCAAAAGCATATTCAAAACCTCATTACCTCGTAATCAGACCATTTACGTATAAGATTCATTGATTAATTTTAATTTTAACATGAACAACAAAACGTATTTCATTAGAATTAATGCAGGCAGCTTTAGAATTGAATATCTTTATCGACTAATCTGGAACTTTAAATACATTAAAGTCATTGAAGTGCTTTCAAACTGAGGTTAATATCTTCTAGCAATATTATTTATCAAGCTCTGTTCACTTTTGGCAATGACTTAACTCAAGCCATAACAGTTCAAACGATTTACACTTTGAAAGGACAGGAAACCAAGAAAGATTTGAAGCTCACGTGAAATAATTCAAAACACCTTAGAACAATTTATTCATGAGACTGTAAAATGAACGTGATTCATATTCGAGGACGTGATGGATTGAAATTGTGACACAAGTACTGGCTAACATTTCACACTTCATATTCATCATTTGCTTGTTCATCCTGAGGCAACGAACCCACTTTTCTTAAAGATCGTATGGTCAATTATGGAAAGATGTATTCAAAGGAATTTTTCATTTCATAATGCACGTTCTTTTTTTTCTTTAGAAGTAAAAAATAAATTTAAAGTCCAGCAATAATAACGGTTAATACTGATGTACCGTGCGTTTGCTGTCCATTTAAAGGCCATTTCATGTGCAAAGCACAATTCATGTTTACAACTTTGTGATCTATGATTTATGTGCTCTAAGTGCTATTTTGCTAATTCATCTTCAAGATTAACAAAATGAACTCTTTTCTCTAAAACCATTTCCCAGCAGTAACATTTTGTTTTTTTGACCGTATATCGTACTGTACGTGATAAACATTTTCCTCGTGAACTTTAAAAAAGCAGTACGTCAGAGTATGACTACAATTTGTGAGCATTTAAGCATTCCAATCTACGTATGTGCCTTTATATGCCTAGATAAATACTGCCAAAATACGATTAACGATGATTCCCAGTATTAAAATACAAATTGCCATTGCCGGTAAACGATTTAATGGGACTTGGCACATCTTTTACAGTACTTCATCACTTGTTATTATTCTTTAGTAGTTTTAACATTTGTAACTGTGCTAAATACTAAAAAGGTATTTATAAAACCCAATTACTAGACTTGGTTTTATACTATTATGTTACAGGGAATGACCACCAACCAACAAACATCCAAAATATCATTATTTAACTTTATTAAGAATATAATTACGGTGTATTTATTAGTTAGAGGTGAAAAAATGGGCTTTCTTAGAAGAGGAAATATAATGTACAACAATAATATCAGTAGTACTATCAGTCCGCCTACCTACATCCATATACATGTGTGCTTCAAAAACTGACCATTTTACACTTCTACAGAATGTCGGTAAAATAAATTCAATATTGACATCCATCCATCTCCTTGTATTTTTAGTGTTTTAGCAACGTCTGTAAATAGCTGTAGTGCCTTTTCTCTGACCTGAACGTGCATGACGTAAAAGTTCTCATTGTTATCTCTACACAATCTTTACATTAGATCTTATCTGTGAAATGTTAGCCAGTACTTGTGTCACAATTTCAATCCATCACGTCCTCGAATATGAATCACGTTCATTTTACAGTCTCATGAATAAATTGTTCTAAGGTGTTTTGAATTTTTAAAAATCCTTGTAATGTTTTGTAGTTTTTGGTGCCTATCTAATATAGAATATTTCTGCCTTCCGTCTATGCATACAAGCATGCATGCATATCTAATTCGTTAATATCTCTTTCATTCATACAAAAGAACAGTTTTGGTTTCTTTCTACAAACGATATTTGGCAGGTTACAGGTGAAACAGTACTTTTTCGTTATAGACAGTGTTACTACATTTCATATATACATACATAGTAAATTGTTTATCATACACCACAAAACTAACAATTCGTCTTAAGCATCTTCATTCCTATGCAGTTACCCAGATTCTCATTACATATTATAGTAAGCAAAATTGTATGCTGTTGTTAATAAAGAACTGTTGGGCTGGCTCACTCATTTATTTCAGTAATCGCAAAATGCATTTGATAATAATAGCATTGCATCCGTCCGTAAAGCAACCAACAACGATACAGATGGTAAGTTTAGCTAAGGCTCTAATAATAACAGTAACCAGAAACGGAATAGTATGCAGTAGTACGAAAAAGTGTAAGTTTTTTCGTTTATTTAAAGTTAACTCATCCTGATAGGCCAAATGTTGATAGAAAAATACGTTTAAATTCTCTAAGCAATCTTTTTCTAAACTTTTTCTGAATTAGTTTCCTGTCATTTTAACCCTTTCCTTATTAAATATACTTACATAGGTATACCGGACAAGATCCTGTTATGTTATCATGAATACTCGTGAGATATGTCTATATCACATGTACGTTTTGTTGAAGAATAAATTATAATAATTCGTAATCTTGATGAAAACTGCACTAGACAAACCTCTAATATTAAAGCTTCACTGTCACTACCATAAGTCAGAGGTTCCAAAACGTAGATTTTAAATTTCAATTAGACTTAAATAGCGGTTCCGTAAAATTACCATGCATGCGCTTATACCTATTTAGATATGCGCTTACTAATCAATTTTCATTGGGTAATTACATGATCCACATTTAAGTATACATACAGTGGCGTAATTTATCAGTTTAAACGAAGTTACATTTTATCCGAGGATTACCCCTACCCAACCCAGTTGCAATGAGTATTATTATTACAATAAATGGTAAAAAAAACTAAGAATGTAAAACACTTATAAATGAAGGTGTATATTTATGTTGGACAGTGAAGTAGCGGTGTCGTTTTAATGCTGTCCACAACACGTTCATGATTCTACCGAATATCTTGAGGACAAGCAGATCATTAATTTCACCAAAATTTTCATCTTCTTGCTCATACATTTGCAGTGAAGCAAATTACAAGTACATCAATCCATGGAGTAATAATGTCGGATGCATGGTAAGCGGCAAAGTAGAAGTCGTGGTGTGAAAATGACAGAGCATGCAACAGTCATGGAGCCATGGCTAATTAAGAAAAAGGTATTTGTAAATGCCAAGTTATTGTGCATGCATACATCAATTTTAATCTTCTTTAAGCAATTTTCACGAACGTCCGGTCATTAATGCATACTCGAACAAGGTATTCACGATGCATTTCGCGATTTTTTTGTGGTAAATATGCGATTAACTCTTTTGTTGTTGTTGATGATGATGATTGCCTAATAACATGATCGTGTCATGCAAAATATGTACTGTGGTGTGGCACAGAAATGGACTGGACGAAATTGTAAACATTTTACCTCGGGTGGATTTGCAGTAAAGAAATGCATCTTCATTTAAAGCACGTACAAAATGACTGCACTAACGATCGCCTAGTTATTATTATTACGAACTTTACAGTTCTTTGTTGCTATAAATTGCCATACATGGATAACTAACTTCACAGTATCTAAAATGGACAAGTACCCTTCGACCAGATACTTCCGTCATCCGTCAGTAAATTGCAAACATTTTTACTTGAGTTTTCACCCGGTTTTGGTCTTCAAATTGACTTGCCTCATTTTTTACCTCGTCACTAGTTAACCAGTTAACGGTTGTTGATGTATGATTGCATTTTTGCTTCACGGTCGTGATTATCTGACCTTAACTCCGTGTGACCTAATACCGAATTACCTGAAATATTCGTCTAGAAATGGCTTTGTTTTCATCTCTGAACGTAAGCACTGCCCAAATGCATGCACCTGAATTTTTTACACCCACGCTAATCAAACTATAACGTCTATCATTTTGAACTGCGGTGGCCGTAGTATGGCTGGATTCCAAGTATAAAAATGGTAGTAAAAATGTTTAGACTGAACTAAATACATTTAGTCTCGGATCAAAACGATAAAGAACTACGATTATTTTTATCTCGAGAAATGCATTCCATATTATGATTACTTAAGACTAAAATATTTCAAAGCATCCTATTTAGTCACGACATGCAAGTTAAAACTAACAAACAAGACAGTAAAGCTAAAGCTTTGATAAATCAAATAGCCCATGTATTTAGGCACCAAACATTATGATTAAATATTGCATAATACGTGGTACGTGGCTCACTACCAAACGGTTTTTTAATGAATTCAAACATTTGTGCATGTGAACCAAATTCTCTCTGGTGAAAGTAACGGTGGCCATATCCTAGCATGATTTCCTTTCTTTGATTAGACCTCTACAAGGTCTCTTTAATAGAATGCAGATAAAATTGGGAATAACTAATGTACCAACGGAGGGGATGTAGTCTCCAAGCATTGACAAACGGTATAGGGAAAGGCATGCATTTCAAAATTAAACAGAAGCAACAGTCACATTTACTATTGTACTTATTGGCAAGCTAAGAATTATTATGTCCATTATATCTTCTCACATTCAGTTAGCAATAAATACCGTTCCTTTATCACAATCTTCGTATATGTACTTAAACAATACATAGGTACCTACATATTTCCTTGGTTTAGCTCTATTTACAAGCGTAGTACTTTTGACTACGTGCTTTTGCTTTTTAAAGTTAATACAGTTAATAGTAAGCAAAAGGAGCTTCCATGAGAATACAAACAGTTTTTATGAGTTTCCTACAACCAACAAGTGTAAATCTGTTGTAAAATGCATACAAATCTTCAGTGTACAAAGTAACTATAAGTAACCTATGACCCTAAAGGTTGTGCCGACATAAACCCAACCTTTCCGTGTACGACAATTAACGTGTAAGGGAAAATTGCTTTCTAGCTGTAAATTAGACCCATCTGATTTGTCTTTCAGCAGTTTCGACAAATAAAACGGTAAAATTGTGGAAACTGATTTCATTTGTTGTCCAACGGCACTTGTTTTTTTGCTGAAGGCCATGACTTGGAAAACAAGAAGCTCGTTAGTTGCAGGTGCATATAGTGCACCAAATTGGCACATCATTAACCAATTGACATTCGTACATTTTACTTATCTTTGAAAAGAGAAGTTTCTAACCTGACCATAGCAAAGCTAAGTGCTGAAAGTTATTGCGTCCAATTTTACCCCATCAACAATACCACACTGTCATGCTTTGAGTTCGATGATCGATCTCACCTGCCCTCCTTATGTTCATTTCGCAAAGATAAAATATAATGAGTTTCATATATAAATGCGCATACCTTTTACGTAAATTTTTACAATGCAATTCTACTATTTTCAACCCTTTGTTGGATATTCTATATACCATTTTGTAAGATTCAAGACAAACGTAAAAATGATATTTAACGATAAATACGGAATAAATATTTCGTTTTTACAAGTTTTATTTCTCTAACACCTTTAACTGTGGACAAATCATAATCGGAGAACAAAAACTATAAATTGATACTGTGTAATACATAGCACATGATGACTCCAAGTTTTTTCTATACTCCAGCTCGGGGTGGATTTTATTGAGGAAACCTGAGGCATGATAGATTGAATTTTCAAATCATGGGTGATGGATCCTTGCCGTACAACATGAATATTGAGAGGATGCTTACCCTTTGAAAAAATTAAGATACAAATTAATTAATAATCATTTTACGCTAACAGTAGCGAAAGCATTTGGCTTAAAACGCAGTAAGGATTAATTTTGATACAAAATAACTTACATAATGGTGCTAACAATTTGACGAAAATCCTCCTGGCTTCTATAGTTGGATGCACAGACCAGGGAAAAATAGCAGGATACCCAAGTAAACAGCTTGACCTGCGCTAGCAATAAACAAAGATTATTATTAAAATAGCTATTTTCTTTAAAACTATTTTCATTAATGCAAACTTAGCAAAACAGGTGATGTAATTACCTGGAAAATAACACCAGAAATACTCAACACCATTCCCAACAGTAGAAAAATGTCAAATGTGACATTTGGCTTATCCAGCATGCCAACATGGTTTCCAACAATGTCCTTTTTTGGAGGTTTCCTGGTAAGTATACATACAAAGAGAGTATTAAATCCATAGACATATTAATATATCTCTTTGATTAAATTAGATTTATTAGCAAAACTACTCGAAGAAGATCAAAGAAGGCACCAAACTTCATTGCAAAACAGTTATATTTAACATTTAAACCTACCATTTTGTGATCCTTTCAGCAGATCTCTTTTCTGTTGGAGCACTCATCCTTACTTTAAAGTAAAATCCACAATTACAATAACACTTTTTTATTTAATTGCTAATATTTTAACAAATTTAAATTCCGCAATGGTAAAGCCAAAAACAAATTGTGTAAGTTTTGTCTGATACTTTGTTGCAAATCGATTAGTAAATCTGACAAGAATATTTGTAAACGGATCAGCGATATTTAAGGAAAACAAAATGAAAATTCCCAGGTACCAGAAACTATATGCATCCATATCAAGTATGAGCATGTCTATAGTCTTTATAAGTCCTTGAACTCCAATTCGCAGGTAATTTAAATTAAGAGGTCATTCCCATAGTAATAAACTGCAAAAACCGGGAAAACTGCGAAGTGGCAATTGAATGTTATGTGCAGTCAATACATAATACATTGGACGTGGTCTTACTGTAAACTTTTGAATTGCAGATCATCAGATTACATTTTGTAATATCATTATCATCACGTAGAAGTATGCCAGAAGGGCAAAGACTGCTTATTATGCAATTCTAGTTTAAACTGTTATTTGTTAGGTATCGAAAATCATTTCCGAAGATGTTATTATGATCAGTACCAATGACATAAATCACCCGGTGGTCGTGATCAGGTTCTAAATTCAGGTTTTCTCCACACTTTATGTGGTCTGGTCAAAGACCAACAATAATAGTAATAAATGATTTTAGTTTAGTATTCTATTCTAGATCTGTTTTAGAAATAATATGCAATGCTCTTCATTAAAAAGAAACCCTAGTCATTTCTCTAGCCAAAAGGGTTCCTGGGCTGATTACGTCATTCGGTTATGAAAGAATCAGTAGAATTTTTTTATGTATAAAATATGCTTTTGTTATACAAATTGAAAATTATTTGTTGTACGACTAAATCAAAACATTTTATGACTAGACATCTGTTTTATATAAGCTATGTAGCCTTATTAATGTCATTGCGATTTAGCATGATAGATTTTGTGGTTTATTATTACGACTAGGTCTAAGGCAAGGTCGCGGCGCAGGCGCAGGGGTGAACGTCCGTCAGTTATAAAAATTCCATGAAATGCAATTTCAGGAGTTCGACCTGTGAACTTACACCTGTATTACATTTATTTTCTTTTGAATTTATGGTGAAACCCAATATCATTCTTGAAACTGTAACGGAGCATTTTTCTCACCTAGAAGGTCATTAATACAAACGTGTTCCATTTGTCTCTGTATTGTCAGTACAAACTTACTGAAACAGCAACACGGTTTCGATCGATGGTTTGAGTTATAATGGCTGAATTTGAAAATCGTAAGAGACTAAATTACCCAACATATCAGTGTGTCATTTTCCATGCATCTTAACAGCATACGCATCAAAAATTGACAAAAGTGTGTATCTAGTAAAGAATTTAGAACATTTCATATCACATGATCAAAAACACTTTTGTGTGCTAATGAAAAGAAGTGTTTCACCCACTTAATTGACAAAGGGCTCTTGATAAGTTACAAATTAAACAGAAAAAGTAAACATTCACTTCGCTCTTGTAGTATGGATATTCCCTGTATGCATTTCATTTTTAAAGATTTGTCCTTCAAAGACAAGAGATCCCTTGAGGCGACGTAATACACACTGACCAACTAAGCAATTGAAGTTGTAATTGAATAAAAATACACATATGCCCGCAATCATCACACCTGGTCTTCTCAAAACTGTTCTTGCAATTAGATGCGTATGTATAAATGCACTAATGCATTACGTTTGGAATGAATCTGAAAATGAATCATAATACGGCTTTCACTCACACAAAATATGACACAATTTCTCGGGTGAATTCGTTATCAGATATTTAAGCCAAAGAGTTCTCACACAATTTTTTTAAAGTAGTTCAAATTCACACTTGTACATACAGTTCATTCATCGCACATTTTTACGCATGTAATATGTAGCGCAGTAATGCAAAAGAACAAAATTAGGAGATGCACTTGGTAAGTGGACAGATGCAACATGTAGGACTTTCTTCCCTTAGTTTAAGATTGAACATTTTATCCTTTGAGAGACCATTTTTTTCACTGCGTGTCATCGCAAAACCCAATTGTGCATATGTATTTCATGCATGCGTTCATGCTGACATTTGTGATATGATATTGTGGTTAAAGAAACGGTATCTCTTTATTCTTTTGGTTCACATTCATTTCATAACATTGATGGCTTACATTAAAAGATTAAACATGTGTGCATGCAGATGGATACAAAATTCATGTTGTAATGCAATTATTTTTACACGCCAAACTTGGTTTTAGTTCACTTTGTGGTATTCTTCTATCATCAAATATTTGGTTGCTTACTTTTTATAATATGATTACACGCATAGCAAGTTATAAGATTCTTTACTCCAGTGCATGGTATCATGGTGCTAAGAAATGAGCTTGTGAAGTTAATGGTATGATTTTTTAGTAAGTTTATAATTTGCGGCGTATATTGTTTAACCTACATCTTTTATGTAAAAAAATCCATTCTCCTGGTGCCACACTGACCACTTCTTTTTCAGATACCGGGGATTTAAAGACGTCGAATGAAAAGCAAAAATGCCGTGTGTAAATGAGTGATCGTATTACAATGGCTCTTATGCGCTTTAGGCCGTTTTTTGCTTTTATCTGAGCCGGCACGTGAAAGCACATTTTTATTGTTGAGATTTCAAACTGCGGACGGCAGCATATATATTAAATGATTATGACCCCTTACCGTATTCGACAAACTTGTACGAAAAGTCGTTGGAATTTAATCTCTAGATTTACATAATTACATGCTATATGCATTTTTACTTGATGCTATAGGTAAATACGGATGGCTTTTATGGAATACATTATGCGATCTAGTCTAGATTAGATCTTAGCTGCATTCAGCAATCAATGTAGAATACATAATTTAGGCCGCTTGATAAACGCCTCTTGATTTACGAGTAGGTAATTTAAATGTAAATCATAAGAAATTCTCAGATTTAAATCATCAACATCCGATTATTAACGTAATTCCACTTCTTTCACTTGATGATCTGTCATTTCTTCTCCAACTCAATCATGTTTTATAATAAATATCGACTTAATTATAATGTAATGATGACTACGGTATAATTCATGAGGGGTACTAACCAACCGATACCGATGAACGGTGCTTACAAATTTTAAGGGAATCGGTTTGTCCTTTGAATTTATCCGTCCGTAAATATCAAAGTTTACGCTATGTTTTCAATTCAAGTCTATTCCCATTTTACTTGCTATTATTGATCACATTTTGGTCATTTCAAAAACCGTTAACTCTGCCGATGTATGTATTATTAAATTTTTACAGAGTTATTAGTTTTCCGTATTATATTTTTGGTGCGTTTCTCCCGTATAGAAGCCGGATATAATATCATGTTCTGTAATTGGATTTTTAACTAGGGGAACTTTGTCATTAACAGACCACAAAGTATTT
>JAHZNG010001241.1:0-17595 GCA_027744375.1 Orchesellides sinensis | reverse complement strand
TTTCTGCAGTGATCCATCCATTCTCAGAATAAAAAGGCATCAAGAAAAAAAGGAGAAAGTAGAGAAGAGGAGCGTATATGTGTGTATACCGTAGCAAGCAACAGAACAGCAGCTTCAAGGAAGACCAAGAAAAAGACGAGAGAATATCTTTGGAAAATAAAGTAGAAGACCTACTCACACTGACTGCTCTGGTTGTCCACGAGAGTGTAAGGAATTTCAGGCAGATATTCATCGGAAGAGAGAGTGAACACGATCCGATATGATAGTCGGAGAAAGTCGTCAAGTGAAAGAGAGCGAAAGAGCAGGGAATGAAGAGAGAAAGGAGAGCGTCGCACAGTGAGCAGCGGCGATGTTGTTGCTGCTGATGATGATGATTAAACTGTAAATAGCAGGGAATGAAGAGAGAAAGGAGAGCGTCGCACAGTGAGCAGCGGCGATGTTGTTGCTGCTGCTGATGATGATTAAACTGTAAACGAGAATGTGGGTAAAGGTACAGAGAAAAAAGTGGAATTTCCTACATTCATAAAATACAAGAGCTGAAAACGTAATCGAATAGAATGTCTTGTCGTGCATGTTCCTTCAATGTAAAAAAGAAGCATGCTTGTATCAACGGATGCAATACATATATATATGGTCGTCGAGGGAAAGTCGGAGCATGGGAGAATCCATGATGAGACCCATCTTTCCTATCCTATTCATCCTTTTCACACATCCTGCTCAATGGTACATCGTTGATGTGTACTTCCTAGCGTGTTGTCCTACCGTTCATATATTATAGTTTGTGTGTGTACAAATGCAAACCTTGAAAGAAAGGGAACTGTACATTTCAGCATCAAATCTTGGTGAACAACCATTTTTCAATAAGCTTTCTCCTTTACTGCTATAAGGAGAAACGAGATATGGGGAAAGATTTGATGGTAAAGGACATAATGAGAATGGGTAAAGCGAGCGCAACAAAGATCTTGCTGTGTATATTTCTAAAATGTATAATTTTCTTTCACAGATACATTTTACGTACATTTCTGTAACATCTATGTACATGCCTTATATTGCGTGCTCAACCAGTGGTGCATGTGACGAGAGAAAGTTAAAGAGCGAGTCGTTTGCATTGTTTTGTTCATTGTATCTACATCATTGTATTGGAAACCCATTCCCTCTCTGCTCATATCGTTGCCAAAATTACTTCATCTAGCTAATGCTCGTCTTGTTCCAGTTTTTCCCAAAACAGGCATTGTAAAGGGTACATAAAAGGGAATGAAAAGACTGTTAAAAGTACAGTATAGGCAGTATGCTACTACGCGAGGGACAGTCGTCATATAATCGTCCCTACCACTAGTGGCATATTGGTGGCTTGAACACCCTCATATATATATGAAGTTGATGTTGATAAGCAATACATGGAAGAGAAACATGGAAAAATTATGAGGAAGAACGAAAAAGTCATGAAATGATCTTATTCCGTCCCCTGTCTTTTTCTATTTTCTCATGTGTAAGTATATCGTTACAAATGTATGTAACGTGTTGTGAAAGCAGCGTGTACCCTCATTGTCATCCATAACATGAAGGAGAAAGTAAAAGCAATTATTGTACAAAATACTTTGTTAGGAGAAAGGTATTGTTGGAAACTGGAACTGCCCTTAAACTTTGTGTACAATGTCGTCTATCGTCACATTATGAAATACAAAAGTACATGGACCATGGATAAAAGTTGCTACTACCACAATGTAAAATTTTTTAGCATCACAGTTAGAAATCTGTAGATGGTACCATTTGTAAAAAATGTTAACATGTATATTAATACCAAAATAGGTATGCAGATGATTTTAGAATCTGGTCATCATTTTAGAATATACTTATTCTTATAGAGAGTAAAATATTTTTAATGCACATTTTCCTGAAGTTCTAATTGTAAGTTTATGTATCTAAATTTTAAAAGTTAGCGATATATGTGGAAATCCTAAAATCCTGGTACAAGCCCAAGACTTGGCATCTTTCTTTCTTTCTCCCCTTTTAAGTAAAAGCATCATAGTCTTGTGATGATGATTGTGATGATCATCATCTTCTTCATCAGGCAAAAGTATATAAGGCACAATAAAACCATACATAATGTAGCTTGCATGCATTTACACACATATACAGGCAGCATGCATGGGAAGGATCGTCAAGAAGAAAAGTAGTAGTGCTCTCCTCTGCTGCTTATCCAGACTTGGTTTCCCTGTTTTACTCTCTTCCGAATTCCCACTGATTTCCTTGAGAGTAGTTCCGTGTAGAAGCAGCGTGTCTGCTCCATATATGTGTGTGTAGGTAATGTTATGATGGTGATACAGTTTTTTTTTCCTGTGAGTAGTTTAGCATGTAAGGCAGTAGTGTAACAAAAAGATCAGAGAGCAAACTTTTACGGAATTCAACGATCTCATGAACGACGATGATGTTGTTTGATGATGGGAAATGTACATTTTGCTTCTCTCTCTGATCTCATCTTCTCTCCTCCTCACTTACTCTCTTCTTCGTCTTGTTTTCTGGTTCTTTCACTTGTTTTGTACCTTCCCTAAGAAACAGTTCCTTTTTTTCTCTTGCTCTCTTCCTCATTATATGCTCTTTTTATGGTGCTTTATCCACCACATTGGAAGATACATGCATAACAAAATACACCCAAGTTAAAAGACACCGTGGTGTCTACTTGCTTTCCACTCATATGAGAATATCAGACCAGAGGAGAAGGAAACGGCACGATGAGCAAAAGGAAGATCAAACAATATAAAAAATGTTTTGCATCTTTTCGCACCAGCCACATCAAGAATAAAATATGTATATCATATTAGTGCGTATCTAGTTTAAATGCAAATAAATAGTAGAAATGAATGAGATTGATGAAGGTGCTATATTCTGCTTTTTTACATTAAGATAAAAAATATGTATAAGGTATACCAAATGGATTATAATACAGCATTAATAATGATCGGTTTGGGTGAGATCATACCAAATTCTGGATAGTACCTTGCCTTCCCATGAAAGTTATAAAAGTCCCTTAAACACACTTACAGTGTAAATAGACTAAAGCAGACACACAGGATGTTCGCGGTTGACTATGTACATTTTATGTATAGCATACTCACATTAAGCCATGTATGCATATCATGTACAATATGACCTTTTTCAATTATACTACTTCTGACTATAACTACTATATGTACATTTTTTTGCCAAAAAACGGTTTTCTTCAAAGAGCGTGCTGGAAAACATGCTTACTAGATACCACTAGTTTGTATACATACAGAAGAACACCACACACACATCAGGCATTTCTACATAGTCGCTCTTTCCAATTCTAAAGTAGTGGTTGACTAGTTTGTGTACGGTGGTGATATGATGTGATGATATGATAATATAACATCCTTCATCTGCTATTACTAACTAAGCTTTAAAAAACATGTGCAAGTGAGGTAGCTAGTGTGCTAGTTCCTAACACATCTTGGACATGGAAAATCTATAGTGAAACCAGTAGTCAGTGGAAAAACTAGCAAATGTTGATATTAAGAAAGGAAAGAAAGGAGAATATGATAAGTACATTGGTTGTGGAGTAACGTACACACACAGTGTAGCCCCGTGTGCTTTATGTGTTCGGTGATGGAGTGAGTGAATGTTGTATGTCCAGAAGAGGAGGACGAATACACTCGAACAATTTCATAGGAGTACAGAAAGTAATAGTAAAGAAGCGAAGTGTAGCATGCACTTTACTCTTCTTCTGCTAAAAAAATAGGGAGTGAAATAACTCTATATGCTGGCTCCGTGTAAAATGTACATATGCATGAGAGAGAGAGTGTGTGTGTGCAACTGTGTATGAATGTGTTCCTGCTCTTCTTCTTTTGCCTGTTTAAGATACTCTGCTATCGTGTGTACTTCTTCCACTTACCACACTACTACCACTGCTGCTCTCCGTTTGTATGAATGTACTTTTTTCCTGTTAGAGTTTTGCAAAGGCTAGATGAGCGAGAAAGGCAAATGGAGAAGGGGGGAACAGAGTTGTTCTGGAGAAGGTGTGTCAGTCGCAGTCGCAATGATGAAAGTGAAAGGGAAGGAGCCATGGCGTAGACCCTGTCAACGACGGTGACAATGAGATTTCCTCCAGAAGTAAGGAGCCCATGTAGACATTGTTGGACTTGAATCACCACATTTTCTTTGGGATCGTCACCCTTTTCTTCAAGTCCCGTGTGAGCATAGGAAGGATATAGATATTGTTGTCCCTTTTTTACATTGTGCTCCTTTCCAACAAAACTCTTAAGAAATAAAACTCCGCTACACGGAAACTAAGGGACACTACATAAAAAAGTTTGGAGGAGTTTTCTGATAGGGAAAAGGAAAGGGGCTTTTTATAATTATTTTCCCATCCTAATCTGGCAATCCCATCCAGTTCTTCGTACATACATACACGCGTGTATTGTACATATATACAAAAATCGTGTATTCCCTTTTCTACGCTATCTTGTGCCACAAAATGTATTATAGTGTGTGGCATGAGCATATCTAAATCGTGAATTAAGTTGGGGGTACAAGAAATTAGAGGAATAATGAAAAAGTGAATGAAAAGTATACAATTTTTCGTCAAAAGTGAGCCAACATTTGCCGTTATTGTTTCTTCAGAATTGACTTCCGCCTGCTTTTTATATTAAATATAAAAGCACATTTTTTCTGGAATCAGTAACAACGGTGGTGTCCAACGTTCCTGAAAAGTGAATTCCCTTGTACCCCCTCCATCCTATTAAACTGGAATACTCTTGACAGTAAACGATGAAGTGGTGATATCCAAAGGAAAAATTCTGGTCGCATGTGGTGGTGCTAAGGGTGGGTGATGGCTCAACATGGGCATCTCTTCGTCAAAAAAACTTTCCACAAGCCCACTTACTGCCATCACTGCACCGACATGCTATGGGGTCTTATCCAACAAGGATGGATTTGTGAAGGTAGTTCTAATTTACTTCAGTACAAGATTAAAGTGAAAAGTGAACAATCTTTACCTGGAAGAGAATGCATTTTCATATAATGAGTTTGCTAACCGGTCGGATAAGGTTCAGGGGAAATGTCATACTTTGGAAACCCTTAATATTACAAAATACTTTACATTGGAGTAGGCCTAAACATTTTGACAGACTGCAATAAACTGACCATTATTGCTAATTGACAAAACACTAACCAAGAGATGATAAAGTTATTACTACTTCAGAAACTACGAAGAAACCTAAGCCATCAATTAAAACAATATAATTCATTTTGACCCGTTGTTGAAGTTAACTTACCTATACACATTGACATTGTATAAGGTGTACATGTATGATTTTGGCCTTGTCCTGCTTTTAGAAAGCTGCAAGTGCACACTTACACATATTGCTTTAAAACCAGTTTATAATGATAGCAATGCAGCCACAATAGGTTACACCACTCGAAAAATAACAATACAAAACCATATTGCACTAAGATTCGACAGTGAGGCAGGATTGAGGTTGCAGCAGATCATACAGCTGATGAGTTTAACCATCTCTTGCAAACTCTCAAGCTAAAAAAAATGTTTTGTTTTGATGCATCACATTGTCTGGCTCTCTGGTTCTGTAAAAAACCACATGCATTGCTTTTTTATAAACTTACATGTCATGTTTTTTGTTCATCTGCCTTTTGTACCCACATTTGTTTGACTGTGCCTGGCCGACTCACCAAAATCTCAGATTATGTATAATAACGTAATTGGTAGGTATGTAATATGATACTATCATTGTTGAAAACAAATACGTGGAGTTAGTGACCTACGACCCCATGCAGAATCTTTGTGGAGGAGTTTTATAAAAAGATTTTGCTTTTAAACGTACGACTTTATGTCATAAAAATTGTCTTAATGAAAGCTATATGCCTTAAAAAATATTTTTGAACCAATGAAAAAATTAGTGATATTGAAAATAGAATAATTATACCCTTTTAATTGATTATGATTTGCTCGAGTGGACGGTGACAGCAAACTCCACAGGGAATTCAATTTGTGACGAATCGCAGCTAGAAAGGCAGTCAGATCCTATTTATTGCATAAATATTAAAGAGCGATAAAATGATTTATAATTTTTAGATCAAAGATAGGAAAAGACAATTCACATTAATACATTATACATATACATACATACAAGCGAGTTCAACTTTTTTTAAATTCAACTTAATTGTTACTTTCTCCCTGTTCACCATTTATCTATTAATGGAACAAAGAAGATAGGCATTTGGGGTAATACCGTATTCATATAAAATACAAAAGGAAGGAAGCAACGCTGGGTTCACATTGTTAAAACTGAGGAATCACTGACTGACTCCTCACCAACAGAATTGTAGCAAGCCGCCTTGAGAAATTTGCTGAATATTTTCCCAACATAAACAAATCAGTAGTTTCCGAAAGAGGCACATTTACCTATTGACACATTAGCTTGGAGAGTATGTTAATGGATTGTGTATTGTTTCATATATACATATCTTTAGACTTACTTTAACTCACATCGACACCCAAAGTGTACTTTATACATACATGCTATAACTTCTTAATTATGCTGCAAGGTTACAGTGTCTAAAAATATTACTTTGAGTAAGGTTGAAAGCCACATATGATGATGTTGATGTGTATTAATTTCTTCCGACCGGATGCAATCCATCAGCAGCATCCATATAAATATAAAGTGCAGAAATATGTATTTGTTGCGTTTTAAAGCATAAGCCTAGGTATGTTCGAGAATTTTAGAAATAAAAAGTGAAAAACTGTTAGCGACTATGTGAGGGAGGAGGTACAATAACACTTTCCTACGTGCTAGGAAGCACTAATGGTGATGCATTTCATATGTATGATTAAGTGATTGCCTTTAATTAAATTTACATGCTACAACTAACATAAAGTATTTTTTTAACTGTTAGAAGGAGGAAATGCATTGGGTATGTATACATATTATTGGATGATTACTTATAAATTGTTGGATTGCTATCTTGCAGTATGCAACTTTGTGGTGCACGAACGATGCTCCAAGAATGTACTTTCACCCTGCTCCACAGTGGCTTTGTCGTATGTCAAGGTATGGTGATTAACTTGTTTGCTTTTTTTAGTTTTACGTACGTCTCATGCCTTCACTATTAATTTTGTGCATTTAATTCACTTAAATCAAATGTACGTTGTACACTTAACAATCAACTTAGTTTTAAATTATCGAAAATTCGAGTTAAAACTGAAATAGTAGTGCTTAGTTTAAACTAAAAAATTTGGCTTTTAATAAATTGACGATTAGATGACAATCATTTGCCTAACCAGTGAGTGCACAAAGAATTGAACAGCCGATTTGTAGTGGTTATTAATACTTCGTGAGTTACAGTTTTGTAGGGGGCGAGTAAAATGCAGCGTAAAAAGTTATGGTACAGTTACCAAGATCTTCACCTAGTTGGGTTAAACATAAGGCCTCGCGTTAAACTAAGAGATTTCATGTTAAAAATGTACCAAAATCGGAAACAGAAAAATTCACTAAATGGAATGAAATTTGAAGCTGAGGCACAAAGTACCTTATTTTCAGCACCAAGCATGGTCTCCTTAAATTACAGTGTTGACTATTCTAATGATATGCATTTTCAGACCCCTGTGGCTCATTGCTGGTCAGAACCTGGCCACTTTAAAAGAAAGTATTGCCATGTATGTAGGAAACGACTGGATGATCATGTAGCGTTTAAATGTGAAAGTAAGTCAATTTTACGATGCCATTACATAAAATTTTCATTAAAACCTAAATAGCATTGCTGAGGTGGACACTTTATACCAGGTTAATTAACAATTATTATTGATCCAATTTTTCTTAGTTTGTGAATATTACGTACACGAAAGCTGTCAAGAGCTATCTGTGCCGAATTGCAAAGAATGTGCCACATACTTTCCGGGTGGGGAGTTATCCAACGTTCGACATATTCATCATTGGCGAGAAGGAAATCTCGCATCAAGTTCGAAATGTGCAGTATGTAAGAAATCGTGTTGGTCGTCTGAATGCCTGTCTGGCTACAGGTGAGAGAAAATACACTTCCTTTTAATTAATCCTTCCTTCTTCCATTATAATAGTAGTAAAGTGTAACAGTTGTTGCTTGTGGAACGAACCCATCGTAAAATTAAAAATTCATGTCAGCACCCCCATTTATTCTCAATGTTGTCTTAATTCCGTTCGCAGGTGTGAATGGTGTGGTATCACAGCGCATCCAGCATGTCACAGATCCATACCGTCAGAATGCAACTTCGGGGTTTTAGAGCCGATATACCTGCCGCCGCATTGTGTGTCCATTCCACGAACCGAGATTTCAATGGAAACTATTGTAGGGGTTGCGAAAAAATCCAGAGAGACAGCTGCAAATATACGTAAGCATTTAATTATTTAAGCTAAACTGAGAAACTACAATATAAAAAAGCGGTCAGCTTTTGTACGTTCAGCTTTATAAAATACATATTTGCAATTAATTTTGCTACATTTAGCTTCAATTGCACATTATTTTATGATTTACATATAAATTCATAATAATTATGAATGTTAAATGTGTATTACCAATATATGTATGTAACTATTGTGTAACTTTACACGTGGCTGCATAGTATTCATTCACACTTTAACATACATTTATAACAATATTTAATCTTATTTCATGATAAGGATAATGTTTCAATTAAACGTTTTATTAGCTAGTAATCGTTATATGACGAAAGGCTCAGATGAGTGAAGAGAATGTTTACGACCATGTGAAAAATCATGCTTACAGTCAGATCATATATCTTTTATATATCATATCATTTCACCAGTATCAATTGTGTCTACTTTTTATGTCCCATCATACACACCTTGTAAAGTGTGAATTGCCACCTACAGAAAGAAAAAACCGACTCGTATAATCTTACACATCCAATCTCGTCTTCATCACACACAAACGTATTGCATCTTTCTCTTGAGTTATATATTATCGCCCTAAAGTTCTCTTAGTTTTTTATAGCAGTTAGTCATGCTAGGCTATTTTGGCAGAAAGTGTAACAAAAATAAACATTCCCAAGAACATTCAACTTCTCTTCTCAGGTTAATGAGACACTGTCAGAAACTCTGTTAGAGTAACCACGAACAAAAATACATGAAGAATAAATACATATGTACATAAATCACACAAAAATGTTTCCTAAAGAAAAAACCGAAATAGATCTCTGCTTTCGGGAGAATCTCAGATTACAGTATTGCACTAAAACCACCACCATATATGACATCATGCATTTTGCACACCTTCTATTATTATGCATCTCTCAGCCTAAATTGTAGCTAGAGTAGTAGTAAAAATGTGAACATGAAAAAATGTGCGCATATAATAACTTTGTTACTCGTGTCAATGTTTTTAGATACGTTTTACCGCTTAAGTACATTTTCCCTAGTACTGCATCTGGTCGTAACAATCAAGGTTATAGGATTATCATGTTCACGTACAAAATGTACGCGTTCAGTTGAAGAATATTTATGTATATTTCTTCATGTCGGCTATTCTAAGAGAATATAATAATCTAAAAATAGGCAAAATATGTTGGAGAAACTATAGTTAGTAGTGTGTACTGGTATTTGCAAGTTTTTTTTCCTTGTTTGCCATACTTTTTTTGTTTGCTTACAGTACGTCATGACTCTTATGATTTGTTTGCACGCTTATAGAATGTACGTCATTCCGAGAGTTTGAATTATGTTGCCGAAGAAAGAAGAAGCTTCTTGTGTTTCCGAATCCTTTTCAGTTCATTGGTAAGATTTTGTAGCGTTTTAGTGCTTTTTTGCTTTATATGCTTATAAGCTTATGGAATATAAAAATTTGTTACAACGTAAATGATCGTTTTTTATTATTATTTTCACCTATTTTCTTTACAAGCTGTAGTTTTCTTCCTGTTTCTTCCTTTTTGCTTAGTCTTTTAGTCTGTCTTTGTATGGTAATCCGATACACACATGTCTGGAAACGACTTGAACATATGTATGTGTGTTTTATGCAATGTTTTATTTTCGGCTTTATCTAAGCATTAAAAAGCAAACAAAGCTAAAGAAGCATAAGCCAGAAATAAGATGACTTTACTTCCGTTGTTTCTATATGGCTATTATTAGCACCAAGTCCCTCAGAAGACTTCAGCAGTGGCGAGAGGGATACAAGACCAATGACAACGAGAGGTGATTCTGAGTCCGACTCTGCACCCACCTCTTCCAGTAAAAGTCATGATAAGGATAAAGACAAAGATGATGAGATAATCAAGGTGTACGATGGCAATCAAGGTTTACATCGAAGGCAGTTTCGCCCCATTAGAATTTCAAAAAATGCATCAGTAGATCAAATCCTTGCTGCTGTCGTTGAAAGCGTTTCACATAACAAAACCGTTAGACAACTACTATTTAAGTGATGCAGCAAGCGATTCTGCAGATGGGGAGATTCCATTGGAAGATCCTAACCCTATCATGTATCTCAAGAGGCGGGAAGGGAGAAGGCCTTCCGTATTCATTAGATTCAGTGTATAAAATCCTTTCGTTCCGTAAATTAATTGCCTGTACAAACGTAGTTGAATTATGAATATAATTTTTGCGTACTAATTAGGGAAAACGAAGCGCGCTCAGGTGACGTACAGGTTTTCGCTGGACGACTGAAAACTGCCCAAAGTTTGGCAACTGTGCATATTACAGACGACACGACAGTTGCTGAACTCATTGCCTCAGCGTTAGATCAGTTTGGCCTTGATCCAGAAACAAAGTTTTTGTACCGTCTGCTAAAAGTGGTGATTGAGCGAGGTAATAAAAAATGTGTGCGCTGAGACAAAACCAAAGCAATTTGGTTTACGGTTACGTAACGTATTTGCACCTTACTTTTTTGACAGGTGGGGTTAAAGAGGTTGTATTAGAACTGAGAAGACAAAATGCCAGTCAATCAAGCATGTAAGCTGAAAAGTCTATCCACCGCAGCACAGCACAGTAACAGCACATTTTTTGTTTTTTATTCTTTCGAGTCAATTTACATTTGAAATATCATATATTTGAAAATGTTTTCACAGTACAAGTTGGAGCAAGCTCGCAAAGTGAAGATAATACAGCCATTTATGTGATGAATAACTACTTTGGAATTGGAATCGACGCCGACCTCTGCTTAGACTTTCACAACGCCAGGGAAGAGAATCCAAACAAGTTTACTTCCAGAATCAGAAATAAGGGAGTGTACGTGAAGATGGGACTTCGTAAAATGGTATCAAGAAAAATGTGCAAAGATCTCCACAAAGAGATTAGGCTCGAAGTGGATGGGAAACACATTGAGTTACCACCTGTTGAAGGAATAATTATCCTAAATATTTTAAGGTACTTACAAATTTTTCTTCCCAAATGCCTGCATAAGTGATGAACTTTTTTTTAGCTTACAGATGGCAATAACTAATTGAATTTCTATGCTTTGTCTTACCAAAATACTATAGTTGGGGTTCTGGTGCCAATCCATGGGGTCCTGAGCGTGAAGACCAATTTTCAAAGCCAAATCATTGGGATGGAATGTTGGAGGTTGTTGGCGTTACAGGAGTCGTTCATCTAGGCCAAATTCAGTCTGGTCTCAGATCAGCTACAAGGATCGCACAAGGAGGTCACATCAAAATCCGCCTGAACACAGATCTCCCTGTACAAGTAGATGGTGAGCCATGGATTCAAAGCCCGGGTGACGTTGTTGTCTTAAAATCAGCACTAAAGGTAACTTAATTTTATTAAATTTACTTTTATATTGGAACCAATAAGTAATATGCCATATGACCTAACCATGCAATTTACAGGCAACAATGTTAAAGAAGACCAAGATTAAAAGGCGGAATACTGAAGCTGTCATGTCACCGCTGGCTACCTGTCCATCTCCAACACCACCGTCAGGCTCATCGCAACAACATCAGTCTTCAGACGAGTAACATTTGGAGCAGAACTATAAATGTATGTAGCATAATCTGATTTCACAAGTTTTCCGCATTTTGAGTTTCCTTACATCGCCACTGTCAGACGACATCGTATTCAATATATATCTGGTGCGTATATTTCAACCAACATCTTAGCACGTTATATTTCATCAAAAGCACTATTCAATAAGTAAAGTCGTCCATAACCACACACACATGATTATCACTTACACGTTACCCTAATTTTTACCAAGTGTGTACTAAAACAAGATTCTGACAGAATGTAATGGCAATTGTCAAAATGATCTCCTCTGGAACACAACATTTCATGCCGTTTTTTGTCTATGGACTTTAAAAAGGAAAGAATAGTGGAAACATCTTTGGAAGAAAAGCTTTAATTTTCGCAACACATTAATAATTACGATTATTTCTAGCTTTATTGTATATATGTACGTACTTATTGCCTCGGGAATCTAGGCCTCAGCATTATCTGCTCAAGCCCAAAAAATCTTTATTAGGGATTTTAAAAATGTTCGTGCAATGTTCGTTTGGTTACTGGAAAACGATACTTTTATAACTTTTGGCTTCAGTTTTCTAATTGTTCATTCCGCTTTACAAGAAAAGTGAACAACAGAATTTTAAGATGAGCTACTAAACTTTTTAGGGTTTTGTAATTTTAATGGTCTCATTTTCCGAATTTTTTATTACTAATTACTTTTAAGGTTCGCATTTTCAGTTTTAAGAGCTTATTTTGTTTATTCAAAACTATCTTTTAGTATATATGAGTCATTTTTATGCAGTCGTATTTTGGTTTAAATAGAGGAAGGTTGGTTGATCAATGGAGAGCGGTCTCCACTTGTAATATTCTGCAATACATTCTAAACAGAATTCTGGTTCCGATACATAAAACATTTAAACAAAATCATAAATTAGTATTTTTCATGTTGCCAAAAATATCAAGAACAGAGGCGAGGCGAGTAAAATATATAAGTTTCCAAGTGCATGTATAACACATCCGTTATTTAGGGAATGCGTATATTATGTATGACTGCAGTTTGACATTCTATATACTAAACTCTGTGTTGTAGCAGGCAAGATATGAATGAACTACTGAATTTTGTTCCAAAAATAAGTCATTCCATTATAATACATACATCTCACTGATAAGAATGTGTAAGCAAGCTTTTGTAACTCTGTAAGCAGTTAAAAAAGGGTGCTTGTGATGACGATCATTGGTAATTCTCGAATGATTTCAATTTATTGGGCATTGGATAGTAGCGTTGAGAAGCCAGTATTTTTAAAGACAGTTGCGTTGTGTAGTCGAGCAAACTTCATTCTTTACTATTAACTACTTTCAAATCTCTTGTGATTACCTCTGAACACCATAACTAAAACTTGGTTCTTTTTCAATGAAAATGCCCAGTGGGTCAAAAGAAAACGCAACGGAACCATCAATCGCACACTCTTGTAGTGCTTTCATCAATAATAAATTATTATAATAATCAATCAAAATGCTTGCCTATTTATAGTCCATGTTCAAAATGTACTTATAAATATCTCGTTTCCTTTGTCGGCAGGACTGAATGAGTAAAATATACTGGATTTCACGCACATTAACTCACAAAAAAGAAACAACTATCTACTTCATCTAACAGTATAAGCATTATAATAATGTAAAGCAAAAGGTGGGACATTAGTTGGTACAATAGTACAGTTTTACATCAATTTATCATCAAGAACTCTTCATCCATTGTTGCCAAAAGCTGTTTATCTACCTAACTAATCTTAATAAGTACTTGTTGAATGAGGAAGCATTACATTGCCATCATCTAAAACAATGCTACAAAGTTCATTTCATAATGAGTTAAATTTTCAATAGATCTCCTAGTAGTACTGTTGTATGAAAAAGGTTCACAAAACTAACACTTAAAACGGCATCGCTGTTATTGAATCCAAGTATTTTATGAGAAAAATATAGTAACGGCAAAAGCAGATTATCACATGAAAAATGACGATAGGGTCTGGTTCAACCTATGTATCTAAAGTTATATACTGTGTATATATGAGCATGAGTAATATGCTCTGGAGTAGGTGAAAGCAGGTGAAAGTGAAACCCGTGTGTGAAATTGGATTGCTACAGTTATATAAATATAAATATATATCAATGCAGTGCTATCAGTATTATTGTTCTTACTTGTTATAACTAACAATCTTACACACTATATAACTAATATAGCCAATTATCATACGTTTTCAATACTGCATTGTAATATCCAATCGAGAATAATACAGATTACAGGTAGAAAAGAGGCTATGCAATTTTGTTCCATGAACTACAATTACAAAAGGCAAAAAGTTGTTTTTCATAATGAGGAACAAAAAGTAATTTGGATCGGTTAGAGGTTATAACTATATGTGTGTTGTTAAGAATCTTTTTTTAAACTAATTACAATTTGCCACTTTCCCCACAATTTCATCACAATCACAGGCATGAATACTGGACTGCACCGAAAAAGTTGTTGACAAACACCAAAATTCTCACTTTGTAAACTACAGAATTCGCTGCATTCTTTCTAGCTTTATGCTTTCTTCGCTTTTGTTGTTCACTACAAACTTTCACATCATCTGCAATACATTTAATGTGCAAGAATCCAATTATATGTCACCTTAGAACACAGAAACATACAATGACATAAAAAAGTAATAGTAACAGCTCGTTATAAAATACAGACTAACATTCCCACACATATTTTTGCAGGTGAAATACATGTTACCAGCTTGCCTATGTACATAATTAATTCGCAGTCAAGCGTTATTATCTTAAATGCTTTACTATTAGTATTATTGTGTCCAATTTACCCATCCATCCTATAAACACTTGTTTTTTGTAGCTTTAAAAGTAATGTATATTTTCAAAATAATATTAACACAAAGAAAAGCACAAGTGTTACAACTAAACGTACAATGAGAACAGCAATTATCTGTACAGACAAGGTTTTTATTATTTAAAAGCTTATCTTTCACCACAGTCTAGGAGCCTAGCATCGCACAAAGTGTGCGAATATATTTGAAGCCAGATTCCCCATCAATCAGTCAGTATATTAGTTGCAGCCATGCAGCGCAACAAATAACTTTTGATCATGACCGGCCGTGTCTTATATGTTTTCGTCGAACAATGCTATACTTATGTGAAACTTCCGCTGAGCATGCCAATTTTTTAAATATTTCATTGCTACACACTCAAAACTTTCTCTTTTAGAAAAAAAATCATGGTATTTAATTTGTAACATGATTATATTATTGTTTTCGGTAGAATCCGATAATGTAAAATTCATCGTGAATTTCCTTTGGTGCAGCAGTTCAATTGCTGAAAAAATAAACATTCAAAGCCAACCCATAAAAAATATATATGTATGTATCGCGTATGTAAGTTTTTTATGTACGTTGAACATACATTTTAAGCATTATACATGTATATATTTACTATTAGGAAATAATTATAATAGAGATGAAACTATATTATTATATAAACGTACACATATTCTCGTTATATATTATTATTGCCATTGTATTAAACATATATACTGGTACATATTATATGTTCTAAGATACTGACAACAATCAAGGTAGTTTGTTACATTGCAAGAGAAAAAAACGAACTGAAAATCAAAAAGTGAACCTGAAACAATTTTAATTTTCATCTGCAGTACAAGTATTTAAGAAAGTGAGTGAAAATGTTTTTTCCTTCTAAAAAAGATCAAATTACTGTTTTATTGTAAACTATTTTAAACTCGTGTTTGTATGCTATACATATTTCATTGCAATTTTTGCCAAAGAAAACCAAATTCAATTGTAAAGATTTGAAAACGAGGAGAGAGAGAATACGAAAAAAGAAACGCGTTCAATTTGCTTACATAATACCCTTTATATGATTAACATGCTCTTTCTGATATATTTTTAAAGATTCCCAAAAGGTTTTTAAAAAACCTTGAGACTTTGCCATTCAAACTAATAATATTTAAGAACACAACGTTTATAAAACATAATACTTCTGCTAACATTGTTCTAGTCAAATTTTGGATGAAGAAAGGGTTTAAAATTGGGTACCTACTACTTAAAGTCATTCAAACTACTTGAGATTTGGGTGCAGCTGTGGAACAGTGAAAGAAAGTGAAAGTTCACAAAGAAAAGTAACAAAGCAAAAAATTATGATATGGAATTTTTAAAAAAGTTGGATAAAGCCAAGCAGGCTGACAGACGGCAGGGTTCATGGTGACAAAGGAAAGAAATGGAATATAAATATTCATCAAATCAATAATAATCTATTGTTATTATTATTATATTATCAGTAATACATTAGTATCCGCGGTATGCATTAAAGTTCTTACCTAACAACCCCCACTCAATCCAAGTGTCATTTCCAAATAAGAAGTCATAAAACTTAAGCTAGGGTAGCGTAAGGAATAGTGTCCAAGTGATTCTCTATAAGTATGTATTGTTACAGATGATTGTATCCCAATCCAATGTTATATGGTGTCAGTTTATAATTGCATTTTAATCAAAGAATTCTCCCCATTACAATTACTGTTTTGTGTATAAGAATGATTGATTACAGTTGACAGTCAAGAGATCATATTCCAGATCATTATCTTCGTTAATTTAAAATTAATTCTACTACTCATCTTTCTTAGCACGCACGAAAGAAGCACAAGTCATTCTGCTGTTACAAAGTTCATTAACACGATAAAAAAGCATGTAGAAAGTAGTGGCAAACCTTTGCATGCAGGACTGGAGTAAACGATGCACAAGTGTAAATCGTAAATCGACCGAAATAACAAGTATTACGTGTATTAATTATAGTCCTTATTTCCATGCATTAAAAAATCAACAAGAATAATGTACGTTTTAAAAAGGTTCTCCTTATAAGACGGTCTCCCTAAAAAAGAGTTATGAATCCTCGCCAAATAAAGGAGGACAGTCTATAACAATGAAAAATATATTCTCCATGTTTTAGACTAATTATTATCAATACTACCAATAATTTAGATAACATTTATAATATATTTGTTGTTAATCATAATTCATCAAGTGAGAGTATATTTAAACAAAGATATCGTCATGTTCGTTTTTGTCTCTATACGTCGTACATGAGTTGAGGATGAGTAGAGTTAAACATTTCTAAAAGAGTCAGAGGAGAGAAGGGAAAAATAAATCCAGTGCAATCAAGTATTATTATATATTACTCTAGGATATTCTATATTTAGTATAACAAACTATATTATACAGTTGTATAACCTTCGCCGATATTCAAAATACAACTCTTTAGCCAGATTGAAACTATCAAAAAACTCTGTTCCACAACAAGATGGATTTCGTAGACTTATCCATTAAATTCTCTTCGCAAGTTTTAATACCTTAAGTTGTATAATATCTTCTTATAAATTGTGAACGAAAAAAGAAAGAAAATATTTGTAGAGGGGTAGCATTTTAGACCTATCATTATATTAAATTATTACAAGTGTGTAATTCTAAATGCAACTAAATCTATTGTTTAGTTGAATACTAACAATAGAGTAAAATGCGCAAAGTTTCTTACACCCATTTCAAATGTCCTCCAAAGAAAATACCAAAAACTATTTAAT
>JAHZNG010001240.1:0-13879 GCA_027744375.1 Orchesellides sinensis | reverse complement strand
GAAATGTGCTGTGGTTGGCAGATGCTCTTCTGAACTCATCGTGTATATTGACTATACTCACTATACATACGTACCTAGATGGCTTACAGTGCTCTCATTGTTCCTGTTGCTGCTTCTTGATAACGGGAAAAGGAAAGCGAAAACAAGGAAAGTATCAAAAACGGGAATCAACCAAGGGGAAAACGTTTTTCGGAGAAGGATGCTAAGATATTGCTTACAAAGTGTCTACGATGCGTATGGCAAATATATGATATAGTATGCTAGCTATTTATAAGTATCAACCCAAACCAAAGGATTTTTATCCATATAATTTAAAATTTGCCACTTGAATTGGCAACTACAAAGTTGCTTTTGTTCTTGGTAAGCAACTTTCTTGGTCTGTTATGTTGTTTTTGGTTAGAGGAAGAAGATCTAGTGCATTGCATCGCTTAAAAATATTTATTCCTTGTAGCTGTTGTGCAAGTAGTAGAGGTATTCTCAATATTTTTATAACATGGCTAACAATACATTCTATGTTTAAATGCTCTCCATTGTGGCGAGTTATTATCTACACGTTAGCATGCTTTTACAGTATATAGACGAGCAACTCAGCGTTGTCAGCGAGTATTTCTATTGTTTACTAATTTTTGAACCGTGAGTGAACTTTTCTGTGTGTTCCATCCTGTCTTCATCTTTTCATCATCCATGTCATCTAAAAACCCTTCACTTCCTGTCTTGTACAGAAAATAATAAGATATTTCTGAGTATGCCAGTAAGTGAGTTATCAAGCAAACGAAGCTAATGTGTGGGTAATATTTATACTTGTATTCTATGCGCTTCTTCTCTTGTGGAAAAATGAAGAGATGGTTATCTAACCAAGTGGAAGCAAGAAACTTGAAGTAGCTTCAAAAAGTGTTCAGATCTGTACGCGCGTGTATACTGTTAATATATTTTAAAGAATTTACTTATGTATAGCAAAAGGAGGGAAGTAATTGAAGTGAAAAGATGTTTAGCATGCTTTTACAGTATATAGACGAGCAACTCAGCGTTGTCAGCGAGTATTTCTATTGTTTACTAATTTTTGAACCGTGAGTGAACTTTTCTGTGTAACAGAACAGAACAGAAAATAATAAGATATTTCTGAGTATGCCAGTGAGTTATCAAGCAAACGAAACTAGTGTGTGGGTAATATTTATACCTGTATTCTATGCGCTTCTTCTCTTGTGGAAAAATGAAGAGATGGTTATCTAACCAAGTGGAAGCAAGAAACTTGAAGTAACTTCAAAAAGTGTTCAGATCTGTACTCGCGTGTATACTGTTAATATATTTTAAAGAATTTACTTATGTATAGCAAAAGGAGGGAAGTAATTGAAGTGAAAAGATGTAGATGCAGCACAGGAGAATTCCATATTTACTCTGAGTTACGCTTTCCAACGAGAAAACCTTTCATTTTACTACTTAAATGGAGATGCATTCAGTAGAATAGATAAACGATTTTCAAAGCTGAAAGCACCCATTCACTTATCAGATCAAAGAGGAAACTTAAAGAGAAGTCTAAAGGGAGAGAGAGAAAGGTAAAAAAGGCTAGCTGTCTTAAACCTTAAAATCAGACCAGTATAAAAATCTACTATGCTCGTACTGTATATAATTAAACATTCTGTTGGAAATACATATTTTACTTGCTAAAACCAATGTAATAGTCAATGGGTTCTATAAATAATAAATACCAATAAACTTTAAATTTTTACCGGGTTTATTAGCAATATGCTTCTATTCTATGAACATTTTTGCTTAATTAAAGTGGAGAATAGGGAAGGATTTTCACTTAAACTGAAGTTTTCCTCCTATGAATTTATATACGATTGGGCTTATTTAATCACTTAAATCAAACTACAAAATGAAATTGATCAAGTGGTGGCTCAAAGAGAGAATTATAAAGATTGATTCTGAATGCCTAAATGAGAATTAGGGGAAATAAAGTCAATATGTAACGTTCACCGATGAGAGAAAGGTCATTCCGTACGAAATAGCATCACCTCAAGCCCAGATTGAATAAAATAAAATATGTGGACCAGTACGTTGTTATATACTTAAATGTATGTATATTACCTATTACAAGTAACCATTTACCCTACACATACTACTACAATCGTTGAAAACCATCGCATCCTTGTCTCGGTCGGATAAGTGAAAGGTAATACAGTTCAAGATGCCTAATCCCAAATAAAGTTGTTGTGAGAAAAGGTAGAACTTTGACATTCTTATTACATCCCTCTCTGGCCATAATACATTATTTTGCTAATGCCCACATGTATTTGTATAAGCTCACATAACTTATTACTGTTGTATTGTTTTCTCTATGTGTTCCATTGCGTATATGAATCTCAGACTCAAGCTATAGTGAAGAACTTGCCACTTTTGTATTTTCTCGTTTCGCTCGTGCTAATGGAAAATACTTGTTTCCATGTTTCACGTAACTGATCCTTTGAACTCGATCACGGTCATGTGGTAACTTGCTTTAGTAAAAACTAGTAGCAGGTAAACAATGTAGGCACTGAGAGTGGAGGAGAAAGGAATGTATTCAAAGAGTTGAAGTTGGCACGAAGTTATATTAAACTACTTGACAGCCAGGGCTTGTCCAACAAATACAACTTGAAGTTAACCAGCCTCATAGTATGTACACAAACAAAATCTAATATACCTACTTACTTTCCATCTTTCTCTCTCTCTCTCTCTCTCTCTCTCTCTCTCTCTCTCTCTCTCCACACGGATTGTTTTCCGTTTTAGGCATTTGATACCCCTGTGTTGTATAGTGGTCTTCTGTATAATCTCTGCAAATAAATATGTGGTTAAGATTGTATCACATTGCCTTTCTCTTGTGTTTGTAAATTAGATGGGATTGCATTAGCCAAATGAAAATGAATATGATGCTTTATGCTACTCTATATGAATAACAACCACATCACATAAATACATCAAGAATATATACCACATCAAGTAGAATATCAAGTTGGCTTTACCCCTAGTTATTCTTTATAAGCTACAAAATTTTATATCACGTGCCCAGTTCATAGTTTGTAACTAATATGCTTAATTTGACTTTCACTTACGTATATATCGCATTACCAAATTATTTAATGTTTATCTAATGTAGTGTGTTGTTTTGCAAAGGGTACTTTTGTACATTGCTTTTCTCAGTGGATTTAATGAAGTTAGTAGAACATCTAATTTTTCTTGTGTACTTCACAGGATTGCTTATGTTTAGAGGCACGGATTGTTGTAAGTAACAAAAACTGTTGTTTTTGAATTGGTTTCAATGTAACCATGTTGTTCAAAGTTAAACATAGTAGTACAAGGCTGTTAGAAAACCTTGTGAAATATGACCACAAGTTTGTGCTCGCTCTAAGCAACTCTCGTTTACTGCCAGTTTGTGTAATGTTCCTTCATGTGATTTCTACAAACTACAAAATTGGAATTGAACGTGGGGAATTACAAAGTTTGCTTTGTAAGTAATTAGGTTAGCAGTAAGGTAAGGTTAGCTTACTGCTTTTCTTGATAAGTAAAAAGGTTTAAAAAAATTGAAGATATGTTTACCCATACCCTTTCATCATCACCACCATACCAGATGATGTGGTTGTGGAATGTGTGGTCCATAATTTCAACACCTAATACCCGTTCTAATTTGCATGGAAGGAAAATAGCAGTAATAGAAAATTATCTGGCAAAACAAGTCCCTCTTTGTGGTAACATTGTTCATCTGTAGCTTCTTCCCTGGGTAAATTTAAATATTTTATCAGCAGATGCGAATTTGGTGGCACAAGATGCCATGTTACCTCGTATAACCTATCTTCACTGAGAATTTCAATTCAACCAACCTAAATGCATAAGTAGTAAGTAAGCATATGTGGACGCGACTAGCACAATGAAGCGGAAGTGGGAGCGAGAAGGGACGGTGTTTTTGTGCCGTCTGTTGTGCACATATACCTTTTATTCGTTTACGATTTTGTGGCAAGGTTTTCATAGTTGGGCCGTTGTGTTTTTCTGAAAATCATATTTTCCAACAAATGTAAAAGCTTCAAGTTGCTGACATAGCCCTAACTGCCAGACTTTTGTAGTAGTATTTCATACATTTAATGGGGAAGGAGTTTCCCAGTTCTAGTCGTTCACTAAAAGCCCAAACAAGTAGCTTTGTTTTTGAGAGGGCTGGGAAGCATCATCACCATCAACAAGAAAAGCTTGTGTAGCACCGTGAAAAAGGAGTTGGAAAAAAGGTACATGACTAGCAGTAAGTGGAATGCAGTTAAGCTGAAATCTCCAATATGAATGGGATGCTGTATTGTCTCTTGAAGACACAAAAGGGCCGTTGTGGCCAAGCTGAATTNCGTGAAAAAGGAGTTGGAAAAAAGGTACATGACTAGCAGTAAGTGGAATGCAGTTAAGCTGAAATCTCCAATATGAATGGGATGCTGTATTGTCTCTTGAAGACACAAAAGGGCCGTTGTGGCCAAGCTGAATTGCATCCTCCTTTTAAAATACGGCTTGAAAACCATTCCTCTGCGTGGCTTAACTTTATTGAACAATAACAGCCGTTACCAGTGGTTTACTACTTCTATACCGCTATTGCTTACTACTCTTAACTTTCCATTGCATTGCGTTTGAAAATAGTGGCCATAGTTAGTAGTAGTACTCACAGAAGAATTGTGGATGTATGTCATGTCCATATACATATTTTATATGGGTATGTATACATAACTCTACAAGAGAAAAGGTTTCTCCACTCACTCAGCCACCAGATCTCAAAGAGAAAGCTTTCGCTTTGTTGTGAAAATGGTTTTAGACTTTTGTTAGCTAACCATATGGTAAAAGCGAACGGGAGGAGGAGCGTTAACGTTATATGTAGTAGAAGTAGTGGGAGACAATGTGTGTGTGTGCGTAAATTTTCGCTCATAAATGCTTGTTTTTCTTCTCTTTTAAGTGCACATTGGCCTTTTTGTTTCGAATGCTAAAAGGATATCACAGAGAGATCCCATAATACACATACCATTACTTTGTGTCTGATGTAAAGAGACTGGGGCGACTACAGACAAAAGGCGAGTCTTCTGTCAAACAAACTAACTCTTCCCTAGTGCTTGTCTCTGCTGTGGCATGCTATTGCCTACTGATGTGGACGCAATAATTTTGAAGAAGAGTTTCATCGTTAAGACAATGAGCTCAAATTCCCTTTTGAAAGATGTAGCAAAATATACATAGTCTTTTGAATTATGTGTATCTATGTAGCGCTTAAATATATTGGTTTTTATTTACATAAAATGATTTGACAGGATAACTATAGCGGAGGTGAATATAAAAATATACTATGGTACAAAGTACTCTTATTGTCGTATATGATAATTTATAATTTAGATGCTATAGCTATATATACATGTATGCAGCACTCCGGAAGTGACTGTGGAAATATTCTATCTGCTGAAACATTTCCAGCATTCTTCCGGATCACATGAAAATAGGACCTTTTGAACCTCAAGAAAAAACTGCTTTTGTAGGGCTTCGAGGAAAACAATTCTTTGACATACAAAAAGTATACGTATGTATATTTTTATACTTAAAAGGTACATACGTAGGCACATATCTATGGGTATCTTGAATGAAATTTTTGTATGTATATGCGATATATCGGTTATATATGTAATAAGCTCATGACAGATTCGCTTAACAAGGATTGAGTACATTTATGAATTTACTTTCTAAAATCCCAGTATTACAGCAGCTTGTGTATCTATAAGTGCTTGAGTGAACTTAATGAGTCTGAAAAATCAATTTGAAAACTCGGAGCAAAAGTTTGAGAAATTTTGCGGAGATAAGTTCAGGAAAAAAATCGTATGAATTAAAACAAGATTCGCGGAAGAAAATAAGTGTATACATACATTTATACAGGAAAAATATGCATACATAGGAACGTTTTCAATGTGACTAGAGATATCTCACAAAACTATGTTTTAAGCAAGACAACCTGCGAGTACGAGTTTCTCTATCTTATAACCCTGTTTTTATCAGTATGAAAGGTTTTTTTCAAGAATGGAGTTTATGGCATCTTCCACTATACTTTTCTTGCAAAAAGAACTTTCTAGGGACTATTTCACTCGTTTCCTTTCTCTTGTCAGATTGTTTATGATATTTCCACCAGAAAACTGCTTTCTCCTTTCTTCCTTTTTTATCCGGAGTTTAGTTTTACTCCCTTTCTTTTAGTGCCCCGAAGGATTTTCACACGAATTATGGAATGGCTCAACTTTCCCTGGCGCAAACAATTCTCACGATCTGTTTAGCAGGAAGAAAGCAAAAAAAGAAAGGTTTTGCTTTTAAAAAATGTGAGGAAAGAAAAAAAGCGTAAGTGTCGACTGGCGTGTTTCTAGTGAGTAAAAAGTATGTGGTAGAAATAGGAACGAGATGAGTTTGGATTGCGGTTATACATTTGTAATAGGGTGCAATTTGGATGTTAACTGATGTTGAGTTTTTTTCTTGTTTAAATGAATTCTTTCACGCGTTCAACCTCCATTTTCGTGCAGGGCACAATGGATAAGTAAGAAATTATTAAAAGCAAAGAAAAAACGGAATACATGCTATATATACTAAATAAATGACACAGTTCTTCAAAAGTTTAGTGCAAAAATGCTCTTAACAAAATTATTTGTAGGTTCATTTTCGCATACCGACTTAAAAAATTATATTTCGTGTAGCGCCAACTTACAGTAAAGCAATTTACTCTAATGAGTAATTAATTGCTTTTGTTATATTCACAACCTCAAGTCATAAACACATCGAAAGCTTGAAAAATATGTTGGCACTAATAGCATTCATTGAAAAAAGTGCAATTAATTATGAATTTATCTGTTCTTTGAGTTTTTATGAACTGGTGTGTTACAAAAAGAGCTTCTAAAATATTACAAGGAATTATTATGACGTCACATGTTCTACATAAAGTAGGAAGTTTTGAATAGAAAGCAAATACACAGGATACTACAATTTCGGCGAATCAAATATTTTAACCCGTTGGCCACTAGAGGCAAGCCATCATTTATTAAACGTCCGTTGCTCTAAAAAATAAATGCTTGCCTGGCATCATGTACATTTGGGTTTGAAGTACGTAGAAAAAAGACGATTTTTGCCCATTCTGAAATGAAAACTGTTCAGTTTGTTCATGTTTTTGGAAAGTATCGGAAAAGCTGAGACAGCTAAAAATAATAATTATTATTTTCATATATTTCTACATTCTACACTACTGCAATAACTCACTAATTTGTAAGATTTTTTTATCCTCGTCATCACTTTCGTGTGGAGATGCATACGTAAACTAAATTCATTTGAGATTTTCCTAATTAATTGAAACAGATTTGAAATTATTCAACAGCATATGCACATGTCATTGTCATCAACATCCTCCCCTCTGTTCCCTTTCTATGCTTGTGTTTCAACAGACTAGATTCAATTTCAACAATTTTACGTGCAGAATAATTAATACGAACAAAAAGCGAGCGTACGGATAGAAGCAGCATACAAAACACAGGATTCTGACTAGATGAAGAGACAAATACGGCTGCTGTTGTTAGATATTTTATAGAAAAAACCTTTGCTCGAGTTTTCATTTTCTGGAGTCTTCTTTTTTCTCTCTACTTCGTGCGTGAACATCTCTTGAAACGACGGGAAAAAGTGTAGCAGAAACTAAGAAAAAAGCAAGCAAAAATCCAGCTGCTTCTCGTTCTCCTCCGTCTACTAAACCATGACAGCTGAGAATATAGACACATTTATAATTCATGGTGGATTGATCAGAGTGTCGTCTCTTAAGTTGGCACATTCTCACACATTCATCTTTTCTTCAGAAATAGCGACGCTTGTATGTATGCCTATGAGCTCCTTCACACTTTCACAGGGTATGAACATCTTCAAGTAGACAAAGCGTATCTTTGTTCATCCTCCCTGCCACTTCAACCTACTTCTAATAACATTTTCTCGTGTAGCATGGAGAAAGTTTCGATAGGAATGAATTTGTTGAGCTCATCTCTCCGATAACTACTTTGGATACTGGCTCCTTTTTTAATATGACATATATAGACTCTGGGAATTTGTAAAATATGCATGCTCATAGCGTATGAATATCTCATAAGTATCACAGTATCAGCGATGTTGCAAAACAAGTCGACAACCAATACACTGTATAAAAACCCTTTAAAACTGTCTCAAGCTATGTATAATATTACGACTAAGTTTGCAATCTCCCTCTTTCTTTACCTTATAGTTTCCAGTTTCCAAAATCGAGTATCAGGCGAAAAATTCTATGTATACGCTTTGTTCCTCGATATCCGCATTCTAAAACTGTCATACAATCATCTTGTAAATGTCCTATAAAATATTCAAGGCGCTGCAGTGAAAATAAAGCCACATACTTAAGGATGCATAAGATCGTATGTGTATGCTAATGAGAAAATCAACGTCATAGCTGTATCTATCTATCTATTATTTAAATTACGTCATCATCGACAAGTGTTTTTTAGATATTATGTCAGGAAAGTTAATTTACCATTACCACAGGAAAGTGATACATTTTCAGGAGACATTGCAGATGAAATGAATTAGATGTTACATTTGATGCAGTATGTTACCCTGAAAAATAAATAGAGGATGAACAAAAGGATGATTCGGATATTGATAGTATATTTTTGAAGTATGTTGTTATTGTACTACAGAGAGAAAATTAACTGTGAAGTTTGACGCATAAGAATTATATACAAAATCACGGTTCCCTACAGACTCCAAAGTTTGTTGACAAACAAGGGTTTCGATTTCAACTACGTAGTTAACGACTTTTGTATACTTTATGTTTTTACGATGATCATGAAACTTGAGGCTTATAGAGGGAATTGTGGAGACAAAAATCATAGTAGTTATGTAGAATGTAGAGACGTTATATAGAGATGCATTGCTCTTGTGGAGTGGCTTTCAGTTTCTGAGAATGAAAAGGGAAAGAAGACAGTAGAATCAAAAACAGGAAGAAACGCATTGCATGTGGGCAGTCGTGGGGAAAGTACACGAGGCTAGATTGGTAACACATTTCTAGGTTTAACAAGGGTTATGCCAAGGATATGGTGACATCCCAACAAATTTATGTACCTATGATGGTGATCTGTATACGTATTAGAGCCGTTATATGCACGTATCTTCCTTTTCGTCCGACATGTCATGCCTTCTAATGCGTTGAGATGAATAAAAGGAGACGCTGTGTAAGTTGCTTTCACTTGTATTAGCTTATATTCTGAGAGGACTGGTCTTTCATCTCACCCTTTTATTCAAAATACCATTCTAGGAAAGCACGTGACATTATTTGAGGTAATATAATATGAATTGGACACTAAGCTATTGACTACAGCGTTACAGGAAAGATTGTGAAATGCACAAATACCATGATTTGTCGTATATATTTGCTTTAAAGAGAAATGTATATTTCCTCGTACTCATCTTTCTTGTATGTATTCTAAGTACGTCTCCATCCAGCCTTTATGATATTGCATTAAAAAGATAAAAGAAAGCCCACGCCTGCATAGGAAGCGAACAAAGAACAGAAATACTTGTGATCTTGAATATATTGCTTTATATCATCGTGCCTATCTTCTAGCGTTGGCCATTTTCCCAGTGACTGACTGAGCTGAGTGAGGAGACAGAGAAATTAAGATGGGGATTGAAAGACAGTCTTGCATTTATTTCATATTGAGATGGTGTTGTTATATCGATATGTACTGATAAAAGCATAATAGTAAGGAATCAGTATAACAAAATACAGTGATAAGGGAAGGTAGGTACTTTATACAGAACATACTTGATACATTAGTTATAACAAATGTAAAAAATATAATGTACTTATAAACTTGAATACGATTTTACATGGTGTATACTTGCTTCGCAAATTTTTTATTGATTCCTCGTTTCCCTTTAGTTTGAATTCAGAAAAGGATATGTGGTTTAGGTTAACAAAGGGAAAGGATAAATTGAATGATATGTGTGGACCTATGAATCCATTTTGTTTGCTTGGGCTGCTTCTGTTGAAATTGATAAGAGATACATGTACACGGAGAAAGAAAGAGCGACTGTATAATGTGTTGACTGTTGTATCAGGAAACTGCTCTGGTTTTGGTTCTTTTCATGATGATGATGATAATGATACTGATGGGATGCTGGCGCTTGATGTTGTGTATTCGGTTGCTCCTGATTTTTTTCCTAGTCGTCCTTCATCCTTTCGTTTTTTCTTTCTCTCTTTGAGCCGCTTTTTGTTTCATTGCTTGGATGATTGTCAAAAGCGCAAGGGAGAAATAGAAAAAAGGAATAATCGGATATCGACGACAAGGATGGATGCACGATTGGAAAAAAGAGAAAGCTTAAAAGAGGTTAGATCTGGATCCTTAAGACTCGATCATGTCTTGCGTGTGTTGCAAGAACCATATATATTACCCCATATATTTAGTGCTTCACAATGGAATGCGAAAACGAAATGTGAAACAGGAAAAGAAAATGGATGATGGGTAACGATACAGTAGGTGCATGTATAAATATAGGGATTTCTCGTACTTCCTTTAAGATATTTCTTAGAAAAAGGAAAGTAGGAAAATTGTCGAGGCGAAAGGATCGAGATCCCTGTGCTCTGCTTCAGCCGTGCTGTATAACCGTGTAATGCATATCATATCAAATATCCATAACGGTTGAAAGCCGAAGTGTCCTTGGAACTACTCTTTGTATACATTGCTTAATGCGGTGTATGTGTGTGATCTGGTCAGTGATTCTTACATGAATGCATACGCGTACATACTATACATAACATCAATGGACATACATTCATTGACCATGTTGCATGAACTGTACTGATAAAAAATACACCACCTCCTCACTTGGACTATCGCAATCCTCTACTTCATTTTTATATACAACCGGTTATTTATGAACACGTTTGAAAACACACAAGAATAAAAGAAGCACAGCGGTAATACAAAATGGTTTGAACAATAATACAACTTTATTGTATTTATGATTTTTTGCAGCAGTATAGTATTCTCTAGATACCTATTTTCTTTCCATCTGTAGTCTACCTTAAATTTTTTGAGCGTCTCGCCTGGAAGTATGGTGGTCCTACCTTACCTATTGTCTCGTATATATGCTGCTTTGTATTCTTCCCTCACCAATTTCGATTTCATTGTGTATTGGGTTTATCAAATAAAAAATACTTTTTATTATCTTTCAGTACTGCGTGTTCATGCAGGGTTAATGTACGGTGCTCTTAGCATTTCCAACTTGAAGCCTTTTTAAGAGAAAGCACGAACTGGTTGCACATTTTAAGTTTAAAACATGTTCCTCAGATTTACAGCGTGAAGGAAGCCGGGTGCTATTGTATCAAATCAGCACGCTATTACCTAAATGCACGGGAAATCATTTTTCCATACTTTTCGGGTTTTCAAAGGAAAGCGTTAGAAACTGCTGTGCTGATAAATAAACCACATTCAGCTACAGTCGAGACATGCTGCGCTGCGGTAAACAGCCTAAACTAATAATAAGCTCTTTAGGAGACTATGGCCATTATTATAGCACATAATACAACAAAATACATACTACATAATATTGCTTCAGGATTAATGAGATGATGGCGTGGATCTAGCAGCTGTGTAGTATAGAATAGCTTTTCCATCGCTTCCTTTAAAGAATAATCCTTCTTGCGTTGTTATTTGTATCGGAAGATTTTAATTCAATTTTCCATAATACACGTTTCTTTCACGGGTCTTTGAACTTCAAAGGATATCTGCTTTGAAGCTGGTTGCACTTTTAAAGCAAAAATAGTAACTAAGTCAGAGGTTATGAAACGCGTTCTTATTTCTTGCAAAAAATGTAATAACCAAGTAGAAGCGTTATGGTTGCTTCAAAGAAATTTTGGCCTTAAGGATTCCTTCATGTTCTTAAAATTTACGCAAAGACAAGTCTTCCGGAAACATTTCATACTTTGGTGGTAAAATAGTCTGTCCCTCGGTGAACTACACATACATATAGCGAAATGTATTATGAATGCAATGCACCCTATAGTATTAAGTACGTATTCATATTTTATATCCCCTTTCTTCTATGTAGAAGACACTTTCTTCATTTTTCTGTGATAAGAAGGATATTACATTATATTACGAGAATATGTCTAAAGGTTGAAAACGGATGGCACGTGGCCCATTGGTTAAAGCTTGGGATTAAAGAATTGAAGAGATACATAGCACTGCCACTACGGCCACCATCACCACACACCACCGATGTTCGTTTTTTCTTGGTTGGTCGTCGCGGATGATTTATATTCCACCTCTGCCGGTCTATAAGACCTTGATATTGTTCAAGTCAAAGCAAACATTTTCAGTTTCGTTGAGCTCACTTTGTCTCATTTTTTCACAAGAAAAGAAGAAAGGGAAGAAATGACTGGAAAAGATGAAGAACATATACAGTAAATTTAGAGGATTATATACTGTCTGTATAAAAAGCTGAATGTAAGTCATTATGTGTATGCCCTGATGAATGACACACAATGGGAAAATACTTTATGTATGTATATGGATATTACACATTTGTGGATAAATTTGTTGAGACATGGCAAGTGAAGCCAGAAAAAACGAGCTGCATATAGCATTATTAGAGAGAAATGGATCTGGTGATGATGCAGTGCAGTTGTCCAAGTGAAGAAGGGAGCCCTTAGAGAGTATTACAGTTTTTGGCTTTGTATATGGCTAGCCTGATGTTCAGTTTTGCTAGGTGTCATAGACCAACATCTCTTTGTTTCAAGCCACTGGCAACTCGCCCATTTATAAATCTCCTCTACGGGCAAATTGGCCCATTTCCAATTTCCTTATGAGGAAAAAATGACAAAATTCTACATTTTCTCCTCCGTCAGCTTTTACATATGACTACTGCTACAACTCCGACTTTCTCCAGTACTCTACTTACCATTATTATTATCATCCCATAATATATTTCCTTTTTGGTGAGAGATGGCCGCTATATATATCCATCTGAAAATGTATTTAATATGGATAGTAAGAGGTGCGTTAAAACTCGACGTTGATTGCCATGCGAGGGATAAACGTAAATGTATTTTTACAATCGATATGCATAATATTGTATCCCTATTCATGGTGAGCGGCTTTAGATATGCCATTACAATGCCCTTCTTGCAGATCTACTAAGTGTATAAAAAGCCGCTTTTAATGCCACAGCCACAGTGTTGTAAAACTCCGGATGAGTGCATAAAAGGATACTTTGCCAGTAGACTTCCCGCTTTATATCAAAAGCTAATGCCCGTGCTTGAGGTCGATGTTCTCTGAGACGAACAGTTCGCAAAAAAATAGGAAAGAAATGTTTCCTTCGCCCGTTTGCTCCGAACCACTCTCTACCTTAAATTTAAAAACAT
This sequence comes from Orchesellides sinensis, assembly GCA_027744375.1. NCBI lineage: Eukaryota > Metazoa > Arthropoda > Collembola > Entomobryomorpha > Orchesellidae > Orchesellides > Orchesellides sinensis. Next base: position 432 of record JAHZNG010001240.1, on the reverse strand, counting down.
CTTTGATAATGCATTGCGTCAGTTTTGTTTGCTCGTCTTGCTTCAGATTGAAAATATTTACTCGTAATCATTTTTGTAATATCAAACAGTATAAACTGGTAGCTCAACCAAGGTACACAATGAAGATAGCCTTTGTTTTGAAAATAAAGCGGTAAAACTATCTTGCGCCTACATAATTTCAGATTCTGTTTTTGCTCTCAGATATTTAAAGCATCATTAAAAGAATGTTACTTGAAATGAGAAAATGCACAGTAAAAAAATCTTTTGATTTCCTCCAGATCATGGTTGTTTGCACAATCCTTAAGGGATTGAAGTAATGAAATGCTACCTCGTTTATAAGAATACATTTAATCTTATAGTTGATCTTACAAGGCAGTGAAAATAAGGGAATCCTAAACAGGAAAGTGAAAGCAAAGTGGCATTGAGTTGAAA
>JAHZNG010001239.1:0-33490 GCA_027744375.1 Orchesellides sinensis | reverse complement strand
ATTTTATCATCACAATAGAAGAAAATGAACGGTATCTCATGAATCACGTCGCTAAATCCAGTGGGAGGAGAAAAGGATAGGACATACATACACTAGTACACGGCATATTTGTCTGTGTTGAAGTAGCTGAGCTCAGTTTAATATGGATAACATAATACACACATTTTATGTATTGTATAAGTGTTCGGAGACAAAGTAAAAGAACTACAAGTATGTATGTAATTTAAGTAATTTCATGCATCTTAAAAAATGAATGATACAGAAAGATAAACATTTTTGCACGTACGAAACTGAAATGCATAGTGTTGTAAAGAAAAGTACTTTTGTGATTTTATTTTTAGGATCACAAGACTGTTTTTTGGCGACTGTCAAACAATCAAACAATAACAATACTGTATAAAACATGCAAGCTATGTTATGAATGTAGAATTTGTATGAGCTTATATTTTAGCTGAAGGAAGTAACTGTGTAGAAATGCACATCAGTGAAAAAGTCAGCATGTGGAAGAAGAGTAAATCCTTGGAGGGATTTGAGGTAGCTGAAGAGATGTCAAATGGTCCAGAAGTTGCAAAAGCCTCCATTTTCTAGTGCGCTACGCTCCCCTTTTATATGAAACAATACTAGGAACACATTATACTGCAGATACTTCTCAGAATATGAAAATTTTCTTTATGTTTAGTGCAATAAATGAATGTATATATGCGTCGAGATGTAGTGGTGGTGATACTAAGCTGCACACTGTGCGTTCCATAAGATCCGTCCTCTTTTCTCCCTATCCTTGTGTGTGCTTTTACTACTTTCTCGAGAAAATATCTTGAAAACCTGCTTACCATGTTTATTACTTTGGAGAAAGGATGAAAAGAAGGAAGAATAAAATGGAAGCAAAAAATAGTTGAACATTATTGCTGCCGTGACGAAATGGCTCAGATTACCATGTCTCCACACGATCCTAGCCTCATCATTCTTCAAACAATTGCCGTGGGTATACATTTATATAATGGTATATGACGACGGTCGTATCATCATCGTACTCATCGTCATCATCATTATCTGAGCCAACTCTGGATTTTTACTTGTGCTGCATATGTATACATACTCCGTTATATTCAACTTAGACCAAGCGGGTTTTTCGGGGTTTTATATGGATAGTCCAACCCAAGTCGACTAAAGATTATCATACCAAAAATAACCATATTATTTCTCTTTTTCCTACAATATTATCCAGAACCTTTGCCGTATATGTTGAAGACCTTGACGATTGTATGTATAACACAAGGCGAAGCCGACCTCACATACATTCAATATTTTTAAGCTTATTCGCCGAATATCTTCACAAGCATCAAAATGGAAGGGAACGATAATCTGTCACATAACAGAAGAGGATCTTCTACTTATATGACGATAGCTTTGTGTCCAAGTGAGGTAGAAATGTGATGAATCATTGAAAGTACACCAATTGTATGCATATACCAACGATTTCGGATTTTGTCTGCGTCATGAAAAACCGCCTTGTATATGAAATTATTACAACTTTATGCACCCGCGATAAAATTCTTTAGGAGGCGCTATGGAAGATAAACGGAGAAATTTATTGTCAAAGTAGAACTAAGACCCTTGCTTTCATATGGAATTTTTAGGCTTGCATCCTAGTTTTTCAGCTATAATTGTACAAGATAGCGTTTAAAAAAACTCAAGTGTTAACAGTCTCCAAGAACATTTTTGGAGATGCATTTGACTATTCCAATAAACTACGTTTTGCAGCTATCTGACAACGCCATGCCATATTACCCTCTGCATAAGGAACATTTACAAATACTTTTCTAGAATAAGAGCGGTGACGTCATATAATAGATTCAAGATAGCACATGAAGGGCTTCCAAGTGACTACTGACTAGTCTTGCTAATCCTCTGTAACAAATGAGATGCAATATTTGAGCCAAAGCTAAAGCAAATGGGGTTGGTAGTAATTTTTGTGACAGTTTTATGAGTCGATATGCAAAGCATTTGTGAACGTAACTGCGTGTAATTCTAAAATGATACAGACTTTGTTTTCATGTGTGTGGCTTTTTGTTTAACTTTTATTTGATTATACTCTCTGCTTTTCTGTAACATGATATCTCGTGTCCACTAAAACCTACATTGGAGTACATAGCTTTGGTTGATCATTTACAAAGCATGAAACAAGCCTACAAATATTTACGTTGCGTTACTATCAGCTAGACAGAGACAATGCATTCTCTACGGCTAAAAAGGATTCCTGGCAGATCAACACTGTAACGAGAAACGACCGGAGAAAAAGAATGGAATGCATGAATGAATGGATGAGATGTATGGCTCTATTTACACACATGCTTCCGTTGTCAGCTTTTGTGGTGAGTCTCAAAATTATGTTTATATTATAAATATTTATATTGTGGTACATGATTCCATTAATGGCATTATCGTTTACTGTAGCATCTCTATATGCTTACTAAATAGAAAACAAAGAGTCGGAGTAGTGAGTGTGGGAGCCTACTCTACGTCATCAATATGTCAAAGCAAAGTTGAGACTGCAATTTTGCATTAGTAATGGACGAGTTCAAAGGGTTAAAATCTTAAATGACTCCCTAGAGGGATTATTTAGCAGGCCAAGCCGTCAAAAATTTGTTTGTCTGATTTATATCTGGCCTCTGGCTTCTTTTGTTACACTAATTTACTAATTCTCCCATTTTATGGTTAGTTAGGATATACTGCTACTGTCTGTTATCATTTGGTTATTGTTACTGTCATAACATTGGCAAGCAAATTAGATACGGAAAATTTTCCAATTTGAAAGTAGAGGGAATACTGGAAATTCTAAAACCAATACAATACCCATATATACGGCACATGATACCAATTCTGAAAGGATACGCTTACATGTGTATACAAAACAGTTTTAAATAAGTATATCAACTTTTTTAAGTCCCTGACAGTTTAAATCTGTACACAAAAGGGCATTTTAAACACTTTCGCATGCAAAGAGCACAAGTGCACAAGCAAACTGCTAAACCTCTTTCCATTTGTTTAGGCCCCTATCCCCTGCTACTGCATTGTTCATCATAAGCTGCTTATTTTCAAATCACTTTTTTATTTTCTTTACTTGTTGTGCCGCTTCTTAATAAAAAACCCTAAACAAATGAAAATAAAAGTATAAAAATCCCTATTATATTTTATACAAGTACTTACTTCTCTAATACACATTCCAGTTTATGTTTTTCAGTCATTTATGGATAAATATCGACTTACCCCAATCAACCCAACCCTTCACTTTTATCTTTATTATGCAGCGATTGACTAAATGGCCAACATTTATTAGACTGAATCAACATTTCAGTAAAGTAAATTGTCCCGATGGGAAATTACATAGTCAGACGCTTCAAGACATAACGATAGGAAAGAACTTATAAGGTGCAATTATTTACTGAATCAACATTGCATATTGAAAGCAAATGGGAAATGGTAGGCTATTCACTTACTCATTGTGTAAGTGAGCCAACCATATTTCGCCGTGGTTTTTTCTATCATGTACAATTTACTACTCTCTCATTTACATATATGTGTGTATATAAGCCGCTAAACCGCAGCTTTGTTTCAATATTTCATTTGTTTCATTGTTACACTACCGATGCCATCATCATAATAATTTAACCCAATGACTGCTTGTCTTTCTCGATCCACATTTGGACAAGTTGTATATATTTTCTAATGATGTTGATTGCATTCAGGCAGCCCACACATTTCTACAGTGAATCTAATCAAACCAAAAATGTTATCAGTGCCATAAAACAAAAGGATTAAAGAGACTGAAGCGATTTTTGCGGCTACGAAAACATTCAATTCGTTGTACGTTATTATATGACTAGGTATTGACAAACCAAGTAGGACATAGGAAGGAATGGCAAAGTATGATAGACTCACTCACCTTTCTTCTTATGGCAATCTATGCTTACGTAGGACAACAGTAGCAACACAGCCTTTTACTGTGAACTTTTTGTTAATAAAATGCGCTTTTTATTCGTATGAATTTATGATATCGACTACTTATTTATTTTTCTAAGTTTCACCAAAAGATTGATGGGATTTAGTCATGCAATTACTCTAAAAATGTGTAAGTATTCAAGTATTCCTACACATTTATAGTATATCATTCATATACTTATTATTTCCACCAATAACGAACCAGAATACGGTGAATGAAGTAGGTATTTGTAATAATATTGATCTTTGCTAGTAGTACTGCTTGCATATGTGCATATCGTGCTTAACGTTTCAAATTTTAAGCGATCTACATACACACATGTTATTTTGATTCATCCAGCCATATCACCGTTATGCTCCTTTTTACACTAGGCTTTTTGAGCAACACCAAAAAGTCCCACCTGCCCTAAACCTTTCGCAAATCAGAGCACTTGCTCACATGAAAATAATCACTGTGTTTTATAAAATAATATATAGTTTTTGTTCTGGTAAAGTTCCGTCCGTCCGTCATGAAGTCAGTCATAAAGCCGACAAACTAACGAATGAACACCCACCTCGCTTACCACAACGATAAATAGTGAATGTAGTATGTATTTATTGCATATAGCAATGTAAAATAAGGCTAAACTGTTACTTCTTTTCCACTTATTTTACGCATATAATGTACTACATTATACACTACGGTGCTCCTTTTTTCTCCTCATCATCAACTTTTGATATCGCATCGACATCATCATCATCATCATGGTCGTCGTCTTCAGGTGAAATGCCGCCTCCCCACACTACATTGCCGACTTTAAATGAGAGCCTACCAGCCTTCACCTGCCAAAATAATACGTAACACACAGAGTATAATTCAAAGTGAGGAGAAAACTAAGATAAATTATGGCTGATCGAAAGAGAGATTAAATACATAAAGAAAATTAAATATTTTCCCTTCCTTCGCTAAGAAAAAAATAATAACTAGTCTTTATACAGGAGCTGTATAGGAATCCTATGTGTGTGGTATTTAGGTTCAACGTTTAGATTGCGAGATACTTGCGTATAAATCTACGAAGCACACTTTGTTATTATTCGTAAAGATTTGGATCGCTTAAATCAATTGCTAATAAAAATACTTTGTTCGCAAATGGAAGTAAATTGTTAATAAATATGCAGTCAGTATAAAAAATATAGCTGAAAGAATGAAACTCTTTCGTTTGTTGTGCTGAACAAATCATTTGCTTAGTTTAAATTGTAGAAACGCTGTAGAAGATGTCTTTCACGCAAACTTTTCAAATTATGTCCTACATAAAATACATTTATTCTCTTCCGTTTTAATTTTAGGTTGTGGGTTTATTCAAAAGTTGCAATTTGTGACATTACGGATAGGAGACAGGCAAAGTCAATTGTGCACACATAACTGTAACGAAGATTCATGGTATGGCATGCATTTACAAAATCAAGAGATTTATAAGCCCAGTAGCTGTGACAATTTCAAAAGCTTCCCATTGTTTATGAAAATTGTTTAAGCCATTATCTGACGTGATAGGTCGACTCCGCCACACAGGTCTCACATATGAAGTCTTGTTTATCATGTCAACTTCGTTGTCAGTCACAAAATGATAATTTGGAAGTTGCAGACGGTACTGTATTCAACTTTATACAAAAGTACAATAAGTAGTCACTAATTCGGAGTACACAGCTACACATTGGCATAATATAATATTCTAAAGTAATAAGACATGTACTGCCTTCATGAGCTTAATGTATGTATGTACGAGTTGAAATTGTAATAATCATTAAAATTGCAATCATCATAATTCTATTTCTTCTTAAGATCAAATCACAGAGTTAAAGTCTACACTACAGAGCAAGGTAATAACGATTTTATGCTGTACGGGTGTTCAAAAATAACGATATACACTTATACAGCAAATTACTAAAATGAAGCTACAATTTTTCCACGACAATGCCGCCCTATTAAAAACCACATTTAGGTTTTTGTAGGTAGCCACAATGCATGATTATTTGTTACCGTTTTTTTAGTTTGGGTTAGCCATGGGTAATTGTAGTCTTTTCGTTTCCTTGCTTTGACACAGATCACGCCTGCTCACATTAATAACTGCTTTCAAACTTTTCATACTGTATTATAGGTTGAAACTAATTTCGCTCTCAAATTTAAGTTAATAATGTCACTTCCCTGTGTGCATGTACAATATTATAATGCATCATCCAACGGAGTCCAAACTTCAAGGATGATTGTTATTCAAAGACGAAAAGGTGAGGGATGGTCTTGTAAAGTTTGTAACGGAATCGCTCCATCTGTAATTAGCTTTACAATAGTTCACCCAGTAATTTGACGAATCATGCTACTGTTTTCTATTAACTTAAAACAGTCGTTGCGAGATGACATTGTTCATATAATAACATTCGTATATACATATTGTATTAAAGGACATACATTTACAGCGTCCGCTAAGCTCGTCTACGATCTCTTTAATTCAAAATTGTTGGTATTTTCGAAATTTGCATATGACGAGCTGTTAGTTGAAATTGGATGTTTACAGTAAAACTAATAATACTCTGGAATATGTTTGTAGAAGAAATTTCGGAATAATATTTAAGCCTAGAAATGTATTTCAGAGCCAAAACCTGCCTTACTGCCTAAATGGAACGCAAGATTCTTGGGATTGGATTGCAATGGCAAATTGTAGCATTTAAAATATATAAATGTCTAATGGAAGCGTCATAGTCGTATTATTGTTAACAAGCAGAAGACAAGTAAGCAAAAAATTGACAAGAAATATCCTGTTAATAAATGATGTGCAATATTTCACTAAGCTAAAGCTGACATGATGAAGTATCTTCAGCCATGCAACATAATTTTGAGTGAGCAACAGAATCGAACTAGAACACGAAAACATTTTTTCACTTAATAAAAGCAAAGACACAAATCTACTTTTTAAAGTTTTGATTTCTCTTCCCACCACTTTATGTTTACACAAAACATATAACAAATATTCACTTTGAAGAAGGAGGAAACTAAATATTTTTACCATTCAACTTGTTTGATATATTATGAATCAGGATTTTGACGATGGTAATAAAACCATGATGACTACAGACTGCATTTCAAACTTGGTAAACGTGGTACTTGAAAGGACGTGAATTAGTTATACCTAATTTTCTCGTGTAAATCATTACGCTAATAGTAGTTGTGCTGTTAATTTGAATGCTTTAACAAACTTGTCATGATTTATGCTGTGATGGGTTTTATATTGAAAAATTGTTATTGTATCCGTTTCTTGCTGTGAACAAAGTATAGCATACAATGTATTATCAAGTTCATGAGAGAATACAATGCATGGGGTAATGTGAGCACGCATATTATGAATCTGTCTATGAAATGTTAATAAAAAGCTGGGATATGAAAAGGTGAAAATAAACATCCGGAAATAATTTATTCTTGGTAAAAATCTTGACATGTTAACTTTTGTGTACTGGTGTCTAATTCAATTATGACCAGTTTTTGTTTCAAGCTTTTTATGTAACCACTCCAGGCCATGGCGGTATGGACTTAACACAAAAACATATTAAATATGGGATAATAAGAGGTGAGAGCTAGCTGTCCATTGATGGTTATGATTTAAATGAGTTGTGGTTTCATTACTGGCGATAATACAAGAGTGTTCTTTTAGCGGCGTTTCACTGCTATGCTGTAGTGTAAACGATAACGACAACTAAAGTAGGTTCTTTTCCTCCACACCGAACATTTGTGTGCCTACCCAAAGCATGATATGTACATTCGTTAAATACGTAGGAACCCAAGCTGAAAAAATACAATCTTCTAGTTGTACGCACTTATTTTGCGGGCAGAGTGATGATAATGATGAGAACAACGAGAGTTTTTCAAAGAGAGAATAGAAGAATGAGTAAAGAGCAATGAAAAAATTGGAGGAGGGCGATTCTTGACGAAGGATTGCCAGCCCATTCTCATTGTGCTTCGAGGATAGGACTCGCCCTAGTGGTTCCGGAGGTTTACGCATTTTCACTATTCACTGAATGAAAGGAAATTATAGGTAGGAATGATAAGCATTATCATGCATGCTCTTTGCATATCGTTATAAAAGTATGCAATATATTATGAGTCTACAATGGCTAAATGCAGTTCCATGCGTAAATATCTAACTGCTATAGAATGTAACTGAAGACATATTTTCAACCCTAATTATGTCAATGAATAATTTTACTATATTTCCTATTAAAAACAGTGTCATTCGAATCATTTGAAATTGTATAGCAAAAGTCAATTTAAGTAAGTAAGTAGCTTGCACGGTATTTATTTTTTAAATGCACAAAACCCTGTAAGAAAGTAAGTTTTAAATTACAATTTTGCAGGACAACAACAACGAGAATACCAGTTGTTGATAAGATTAACAGAAAAGGTTGTAACTGCGGTAGGCACAGATTCTTATAGATATGCTCAGCAAGTACCAGGTATATCTGTAATAAAACTAGCAATCAATTGTAGACAAACGAGCAATCAAGAATCAAGGTTTTATACATACGAATCTGGTAGCATTTTTAAATATACTTACAATTTCGTGCAGCTTTAAACATACAAAAATATGTAGCTCCTCAAATTATACAAACAAGATCTCCAGTTTCATCTTTTTCTTACCTCTCCTCCAATTTTTTATTTCTATACTCACCTTTACAAACAGTATCAATATATATCTATGTGCTCTTCAAAGCTGCTGGCGTGATTGGTGGTCCTGAGGTGTGGTGTGCCTTTGTAATTGCTTCACAGGACACCGCGACAGGTTGTGTGATGTAAAGTATAGCATGCCAACACATGACACTTCTCTACTTCTTTTTTTTTCATCAGCAGCCCTATTCCTAACATATAGATTGCTACAATATGTTTTCCTAACCAGCAGCAGTAATACTAAGAAGCATTGGCACGAGACCTTAAAAAAGGCAGGAGAAGAGAAGACAGCGGAGTACAAGCTCATTCCCTCTGACTTGACTAACTATACTAACGCTAACCCCCTTCCTTTTTCTTGCACTCTCAGTTCTTTACCCGATCTCTGTTTTTGGTCTGGCATGATAATAGTAATGTTCTCTATACATTGTACACATACCTCAGCTCATCAGGTTCTCTCTCTCTCTCTTCCCGACGACGAAAACGACGGTGAGGACTGTTAGCTTCTGTTCTTTACATAGCACTTTAAAAGCGCAGCTGAGGACAACGATTTCTTTCGCTTGTTAGGAGAGTTGCACTGATACAAGTACTAAACTGAGCAACAGGGACAATTTGAGAACACTTTGTTTCTAGCCATGGCAAGTTACAATTCTCTTTTTAGTAAGTCTGTATGAGAGCATCATACAAGTCCTTACACAGCATCACCTAAAAATCTGTCCTGAGCCATGTAACAGCAAATAACGCAGGCAAACAAGAAAGTAAAAAATCATATTGCTCCTGCGTCTTGTACACTTCAATACCAACTTATTTAGAAGCATAAGAAAATAACAATCTTGATCCATTTCAATCGCTTTATCATCAACGACCCCATCATTCTATACTTGAAGGGTGGTGGATGAAGAACTAGTCTCTCGCCACGCTTAGTATTTTTAAATTGTAATCATATACCAGTGCCCCTTTATACATCGTGCTTCGAAATCTTGTTACATGTAACAACATCCCCCCATCGCTAATATTCTCCCAAAAAGCAGTACAATCAAAAATTATTATATTCGCTGGAACACTGACTGTGTGCTACCCACTTATTTATATGCTTTCCTTTATGGTTGAACCGAACCACTTCTCATCAAGCGATATCAATAAAAAAACAACATGAAAGCAGAGGAAAAGTGTTAAAGGTATGATTGTTCATGCTGTCGTCATCAGCTTCTCACATGGACAGAGTTAGTAACAATTGCGAAAACTTATGGTATGGGAAAAAGAGCTGTTGTACTCTGCTGTTGCTGATATTGGGATATGAAAAGCTCAACAGGAATGGTAAATGTGGTGGTGATGGTCTTAAGGACGGTGTAAGTTGTTGTGTGGATTGGTGTATATGAAGTTGCCGTGAGAGCTCACCAAAGGTTTTCTATACAAACTCTCTAGGTAAATCCGTAATATCAATATGTAAGTATTGTAGTATATGTACCACACACACACACGAGAGTTGACTAAAACATGATTCGTAAGAATGTGAAGCGTGTGGCTCTCTTCGGCTATACCATTCTTCTGTCATTAGTAGACCCTATCTCGGAGGGAGTGAGTGAGTGAGGATTTACACACTTCAACATCTGTTTCTTCACCTTCAGACATCATTTCAAGTCTCTCTCACGAGCACTTCAAGAAGTATCACTTCTTCTTGACACTTAATCTTCCATACAGACTTTTGTACTAATCAGATCAAACTGAGCACTGTGTGTGTTTTTCAAAGGGATTATACATGTTTATCGTGTCAGTAACTATAATACAAATAAACAAGCATAAGATAACAGGGATTTTGAAAAAATCTTTTGGTGGCTAGTGAAAAAAAATACAAATTCTGATTTAGTTTATAACGCTTGACCAAATCTGGTTAGCGTTCTTGTGTCTATTAAAAATTGACTCATGTTGGTTACGAAAAGTGCTGTGTACGCATTTGAAATGGAAGACCCTCCAGGATACATGGGGACGAGATCTCCACGTGCAACTGATTTCTCCATTGCGGCTATAATAGGCCGTTCTGCAAAGGCTGCTTGAAGTTCTTAAACTGAAGGGAAAGCATGGGAAATTTGGTGGAAGCACAATCAGACCCTTAGGTAAAATCAATTCATTTGCATGTTTTTTTAAATTTTCTAAACGTGTTTTGGCAAAGATGTTACTTCATTTAGCATTTATTAACTGAGTTTTAATGGCATTTTTAAAAATTAACGTTTATTTAAGTATATAAAATCAAAATATGAAGGAGTTCGTTACAGACAGAAGTTTGTTTAAGTTTTTGTAACTGTTTCAATTTTAATAATAAACTCTCGAATAAGGTGTGAAATAAAGGATGTTTTACTTACTTTCTAAGCTGTAGGCTTTACTTGCATTCAAGAAAGATTGATTTTATTTTGCCGGCGATTTTTCTGAAGCGCTTACCCCTTTATTAATCATACACATATTAATTTGAGAATGACAGATTGCGTTTTAAATGATCTGTATCAATTAGCTCAACAGATTGGATTATAATTAAGCTACTCTAAATAACTGGGGGTAAAACATGGTAGGATTTAGATTCAACCTAATTGAGGATTATGTATGGGATGAGCATTTTAGGTTTGAAGATAATGGATGGCATAAAAAATTATTCACATCATGTATACATATTATGATACGTCCACACGAGATACAGAAGTAGGGTGAAGATTTTAATAGCAGAAGTAGCAGAACAGAGAAAGGGACGGATGAGTTTTATTAATCACAGGGGGATGAGATTCTATAATATTTAACCAAAGCTGTTCATTTTTGTTGTAGTTTATTCAATCCGTAAGTCAGTAAGCCCCATTTAGACGCTTTTATGTGTTTGGATATGCATGTAAATACATTCATGTCCAGAATGGAGATGCTTAAACAATAAATTCGCATTTGTCAGAAAAATTATATGGGGCAGTAGCATCAGTATTTTTAATTTTGCTACCTTGAAATTTTCAAAATACTCTAATTAACAAATGCTTATCATTTAAAATGTCTTGTCTTAAGTATAATTAGATTTACGACAAGCATGAATGTAATGTTCGTGAAGTAACTAGATGGAAATTTACAGATATCCCAAGAATTTAAAGAAGTGAAGGGCACAATTGTCTATTGCATGCTAAAAATTAAATAATTAATAATTAATAAAAGTGAGAAATTCACATAAGATTCATCGCTTATTTTCCTTATCTATTAAATTTCACGAGGGGGGCTCATTGCGTGCATAACTTTTTGAAAGGGAAATATATTTTAAACTAACAGATATACAGCTTTACAAGCTATCCAGCATTGCTACGACTTAATTACAAAGATAAATGTTTTGAGAGTTTCGAGAAAACTAAAACAAATTAGATGCACAAGGCATGAAATCAAAAATGGATCAAAGTCATTCGTGTCGAAAAACACTTTCAAGGGCATCAAAAATGACAGGATATGAATTTCATTATGAGAACTCATCAAAAAACTCCATGTCGCAACTTTCCGAGCTCAGTAGAAAAATATATCCAACTTAATGAAAATTACATTCATTTTTACATGTACAAATTACACCTCTCTCTGTCTCTCATTCATGTAGAAAAATTTGTCGAGTCAACACCAGGTTCACTAATGGACTCACCAGAATCATTAACAACAGAAGGGAGCCTAAAGGAAGACATGAGTGTCATTTTGGACGGGAGAGAATCACCGGATCTTCCAAGCTCCACTTCCGACTCGCGTGACACGATTGAAGTGGTGAACCATGATGACTCCGATATGAAAAGTGACGCTGGAAGGCGAAGCACCAATAACTCACCTGGGAAAAATAGTGGAAGCAGTAATAATAATAATCGAGCAGCTGGATCTCCAAATGAGAAATCAGCCCCAAAAAATCCTTTACTACAGGAAAGATGTTAACTGCGAGGAGTTACGTCATGTTATTTGTCATTTAGAAACCAAAGATCTCTGGGATAAGTTCCATGATTTAGGAACTGAGATGATCATCACGAAAAGTGGCAGGTATGTCAATTTATAATTTATTATTTTACCCACAAAACTTTTTTGTCTAGACCTTTGTAACCGTCATTTATAAAAACGAATCCTGCTGCTCACGCATATTAACAAAGACACAGAAACTAAAAGTAAGATGGAATGCATAATAATTCAGACAAGAAACAACTTTATGAGTCATTAATATATCTAAGAAAATTATGCAAAGTTGTTTTGCAACGTATCAGTTTCCAATCGATAGATATTCAGAGTTCTAATTTGTGGAGACCTTCCCACGGTCAAATATCATTTTAACCTTATCATCATTTTTGATTCTTCCAGCCAGTCGAGCAAAAACTGTCTTTCATCTCTGAGTAAATAACCTTAAAGGTGCAAATTTCACGTAAAAAATTGGCTTACTGCATATCAGGAGCTTCTCGATAAAAGCTAATCATATGTGATGCTCTAGTTTAAATGAGTTTGTGCACAAGCACGCAAAATATTTCTCCAGAAATATGTAAAACATTCAAAATATTATTTTTACTAGAAGTTTTGATGATTTTACGTTTTAATGATGTATTTGTAACGTATATTTGTACTTAGCGTGGCAATTACTGTTTTGTAGTAAAATTCCCTTTCGATATAGTAAGTGTAGTAGTAAAACTTTGATCTGTGTGGGAAAACACATTGTATGACAAATAAGTGCTATAAATTGGTCAAATTACCTGGGAAGGGATAGAGAATATCGGGTATACCTTGTAATTATCCCTTGGTAATTGGAGGGGTAACGTGGTTAATAGGTGTGCAAAATTGTTCGGATCTCCTTTTACACAAAATATACAGAAAGTATGAATTTTGATCCTCTAAAAAGGTTTGACTGGATAATGCACCTTGCTTGTGAGCTGAAGAGGTTGTTAGGCTGGCACCCAGTCAAGAAGTTTTTGACTTGATCTCATCAAGAAAAGTGGCATGGGGCCTGTCGGAGATTGTATTTTTCCTTCAGTAGCATTTTGGCGTAAGGTCACTTTTTTGTAATTATCCCTTGGTAATTGGAGGGGTAACGTGGTTAATAGGTGTGCAAAATTGTTCGGATCTCCTTTTACACAAAATATCCAGAGAGTATGCATTTTGATCCTTTAAAAAGGTTTTACTGGATAATGCTCCTTGCTTTAAGCTGAAGAGGTTGTTAGGCTGGCACCCAGTCAAGAAGTTTTTGACTTTATCTCATCAAGAAAAGTGGCATGGGGCCTGTCGGAGATTGTATTTTTCCTTCAGTAGCATTTTGGCGTAAGGTCACTTTTCTGTTAAGTCTGTTGACGGCCCATTCGGCGATCTTCTTTCGTCTGGTCGGTTAAAAAATTGGCATTTAATAATCATCATACATGCATATCTTATATTTTAGTGTCTGAGGATACTACAAGGTCGATCCTACTACTGAAAACTGTGAGAGATCAGCTGCCACTAGCCTAGTTTATACAGCTTATTAAAAGAAAATTATCCATGAGACTACAGATCGCATGCATACGAGAAATGAAAACGAACGATCTTATTATTTAATTGATGCATGCCATGACTGTCATTTTTAACTTGTATTTCCTTGAAGGATTAGACACGAATGGATAAAAATTGCTTAAAGATTTTAATAACACGATGTTTTAAAGAACAAATTATTTTTCAAATGATTGCTAATTAATCCTAGGCCAAACTCTTTGTGCCATGTGTGTGGTCGTAGATTGCTATGATAAAAGTCATGACTGATAAGATATTTAGCTGTTGTTTTATCAGATATACTAATAGCAAACAACCAATAGCATAAGCATATGTATGTTTGTTTTTGCGGTAGTAAAGGCTCGTTAGCTGTCTCCTTAATATTTCAGGTATTTATGCCGTCACCGGAATTTATATTGATCTCATCATTATTTTAATATCTCCTGGCAAAACGTAAGAAATAACAATTCAAGGAATTGGTTTGTTTGCCATGTGTGTGGTCGTAGATTATTATGATATAAGTCATGACTTATAAGATATTTAGCTGTTGTTTTATCAGATATACTAATAGCAAACAACCAATAGCATAAGCATATTATGTATGTTTGTTTTTGCGCCAGTAAAGGCTCGTTAGTTGTCTCCTTAATATTTCAGGTATTTATGCCGTCATCGGAATTTATATTGATCTCATCATTATTTTAATATCTCCTGGCAAAACGTAAGAAATAACAATTCAAGGAATTGGTTTGTAAATGAATGCCCAGACAGTAATTCATCCAACTGGCTGGCATATTATGTAGGAGTATAATAAAAGTATACTAATGTCATCAATTCGGCAATGGTACAATGGTTTCGCTAAAATTCTCCTAATGTCTGTCATAATAATCTATTTTGGTTAGCATTCCAATTTGGATAATATCCAGTTATACCGCGCCTTCGTACTAACATGATGTCAATCAGTTAGTAAATGGTATTATGATTCATATAATATCATTGCTGCAATAGATGTGACTGACTTAAATATGTCCTCATGTAAATTTATCATTTATCCGAAATAGATTTGGTTTATGGAGTGAGGGTATTTTTCTGACTGTCTACTTTCGGTAACGGATTGCTTTTGGGAATAACCCCACTTATTGATAATATTATATGTGTATGTATTAGGAAAATTCATAATAAAACCCCGATAGAAATGTCTCATGCTGATTTAATGAAAGCCTTACTTTTTTCTAAACCACCCATAAAAGCGTGATACGCAAACTAGTTGATATTCTTATAGCAAATAAAAAACAGGAACAATGAGCTTGTATTGCATGATATGTGGAGTGTTGTGCAAGAGGAAAAGAAAGACGCAAGAGAGCGTGACTCTGCATTTGTCCTCTGAGAAGGGTTGGGCGCTTTGTGTTCCAACTAACCTATGATTAAGCAGAGAAGTCTTGCCTGCCCTGGCTCCACACTCGTTCAACACCACATTCTGGTAAATGCACTCTCACCAACATCCACATCCCAACATGCCCCAGTAAAAACTAAGATTATCCGGCCAGGCTTACTCTTATACTTTGTATTTTAGGTTAGCTTTGATTGAATAAAGAAAAGTATGCATAAGGATTACTTATGTTTATGTACACACATCTATAAGGATACTTACGCACATTGCATCAATCCAATATAGTGCCCATTATTAATTTTTACAACAAACAATTCTAACAAGATTTTGTATAATACATAGAGAACTTTGCCAGTAAGAGGATATACTTTATTATTTCACAAATTATTGTATTCCCTACATTCACATTCACATATCATTATCATTGTTAAACATACGGACATAGGTTTCGTTTTTATGTAGAAATTCTACTTGTGAAGTTTGGACTACACAAATTCAAATGTAAACCTGAACAGGAATAATTGGTCTTCCAGTTCTTATTCTTGCATTTGGCAGTTAACACAGCAATCTAAGACTGCTTTATTATTCATAATATGACGGTAGGAGTATTTTTTGTATAAAATCCAAATAGACATGTTTGCATGAATTCAAAATGCGTGCAGCAGTCCAGACAGGCAGGGTTGATATCATTATGATTATGATATTACACTTTATACATGCATTTCAGAATATAGCCTGTAGTGTTTGTAATAATACACAATATGTACATACATACATACATACAAGCAGTATTAAAACACAAAAAGTGATGTCATGAGTGGGCTCCTCCGTTCCGTGAATAGATGGATTGATGCATCTGTTGTCATTGTATCATCATAATTATCTCAACCACTTGCATCTAAAACATTTTACCGTATACTTCTGAGTACTTGTTGTGTACCTGAAAATAAACTCTGTTTTCCGATTATTGTTACCCGTTCTATTACACCACCACCACACCACATTACATATATATTCTTTTTTTTTTGGCTGGCTGATTGTTGCATGAGGAGCACATTATATTATGCATGTGTGTGTATCGAGAGAGCAGTTTTAAATGAGCTTTCTCTGTTTTACACGAAAACCTCATGTCATGTCATTATTATTATTATTACTTAGTATTATGTTATACTGCCTTTTTTACTAATGATAACATATGTACATGATACTTACTTACTTTAGTTACCTTAAAATATAAAAGGAATCGACTGCTGTTACTTTTGCTCTAGTAATACTATTTGGTATAATAATGATAATAAAAGGAGTAAATGTAATATGTGTGCGTGCAAACTGGAAAAAGGATATGCAGTTGCATGCAACCTCTCTCTCTCCACAAGCCATTTCACACTAAAAAGGCTATAAAGCGACGGAGTGCCGGAGTGACAGGGAAAATAATAATGTTCGGCCAGTCCTATATATTATTATTGCACGCATTGTGTTTTTTCTTCTGTTTAGTCTGCATCAATATTGTGATTGCCTACTTGTATCATGCTTATTTACTCTCAACCTATTTGATCCACCTTGTTATACATAAAATATCAGATCAGTTAGAAAAAGTGGCAAATATCCAATCCAGTGCAGGTTTTTTATTGTTTTGCTCCCCGTGACGGTTTCAAATTGCCATATGTACATGTATGCTCATACGAAAGTATTTGTACATAGGTATTACTGCACTTTATTGCATTGCTTACGACCCTTTACCTTCTTCACTCGTCCAATTTAATGGTGAAGCGACACCATTTATGATGATGCCGTGATATGCCACTTTTTTGTATTGTCACCTCTTACATGACGAATACAAGTTTACCATGATGGGCAGTAGTTATTTCCTCGCTGCATGACAATCGCTATCCATCTAAAGAGGGGTTTTCATTCTATTACAACAATGGTCATCAGTATATATAGCATTGCATACAGTAGTTTAACTCTATCATCAAAAGTCCCTGGGGATATGAGAAAACTTGTCAGATGGCTTGGTTTTTTGGTAGTTTTAGATGAGTGGACATGCAACTAATTTGCACCACTTCAAATAGTCGTTCCACGCAACTCTCACAACATCACACAATTTGCATGTGTGGCTGTCTCTGACTTTGCTCTTTGTGGAGCAAACAAGCAGCGGCCATTTGTACGTGAAATATAATAATGCTAATATACAAGAATTGAATTCATAATGAATGTAGATTACTTTATTGCTATTCCGTAACAGATAGTGTCATGTTGATCATCCAGCACTTTGCAGGAAAACATTATATATGCAATTAGCATGATGAAATTTGGAAATCTGCAAATTGAACCTGAACAGCGTGAGCTTTATTTGCATGTTATATAGATTACAGGGAAGTTTTCTCTTTGATAGCCGAAACTTGACTTGAAACTTTGCGGCTCCTGCTTTGGGTTTCTTCTAAAAACAGTAGGAGGTCCACAACAGGGCGATTAGTATTAATCACAATGTTCAGCCGAAGTAACAATGTTCTCACATTTTATTAATTAATCAAAGTAAGATTAAATGCTTGAGTGAAGAATTTGGAAGGGGCACTACCTAAAATGATAGTTTCACCTCATGATATATGCTACTTGTGTTAGATTGAAGCAAAGAATTATTACTTTTTGCTTCTGTGTGATTAATATTCATATACTGATAATTACTTCAGAAATGGTCATCAGACTTCTATAAAAATTTCCATTAAATGTCAGACAGATCATGTCAAAAATAGTGGCTCGTCGCCTTTTCTGGGAATTTGTTATGTAGCCCGGGTAGTGCAAGAATTCACTAGAAACCTTTCCAGATTAATAAAAAATTAGGCATATTTACGACTTCATGGGTGTTTTTCTAAAAACAAGCCCTCTTTTACACTCTTTCCCAGAGGACCATGAGTGCAGTGCTCTCTTATAAATTAAATAAGCATCGAGTGGAAAAGCGAAATGGAGAAAGATATCAAAAGTGGAAATTCTAACGACATAAAACATTGCCCTAATAATTTCTTATGGATCAAAGGGTGTAAATCTATATAACCTTTGGGAGTCAAAAGTTTGCATCATCCACTATCACAAGTTGGATCTCAAGGGATGTTCTTGATCCTGTGGAAATGTGCCTTTTTCCACACTTTCATTGTAGTCTTTCACAAGATACATTAAAAATGAAAGCAAGAGACCAAAGTCACACTAGTAGCATTATGATTAGCATCAAATCATTCGTCTCTGGGGCTCATCTCAACTGAAGTGAATCGGGTGAAAGTTTTCCCACATTTATGTAACTAATTTTACCCGCATATGAACGTAATACCTTCACCCTAAAACTTGTGTCAATCCAATTAAGTTGTACATGCAAGCATAACTTGAACATGGATAGTGTACAAACAGTTCCTTGTTTTGATTTTTGTATAATGTGATGCTACACATGAATGATTTGCCGAATTCACATTTAGAAAGTAACGGGCGACATGAGAAACTTACTTCAGTACGTATGTACCCTTTTACAGTTCCCAGAAAGGGTGTTCGCGTAATTGCAGAAAGCAGTGAAGATATCATGTCATGCTTATATTGGAAATGTTTTTGTACTTAATGTACGAATTACATTTCATGCTCATCCACAAATTTTACTCATATTCATGCAATAATTCTGTCATACAACTTGGTTTGTCTGTAGTGGTATAAATAATTCAGACTGACATCGCACCACACATGAGAGACAATAAAGCCATTTTCCAACTGACATCCATCAAATCAACATCATGTTTTGTAGTAACTCACTTTATACTTGTTGTACCCTCCGTGTCGGTGGTGATCTATATTATGAGAGACGAAAAACATGTTGTTCACTTGTTCAAGCACTTTACGTTTTACGTAATTGCGGAATAGTTTAGATACGCCCGGGTCCCCTCACTTTTGTATGTCCCTCTTCGCTCCTGGATCTACTTTATAAATACTAATCCATTTATCCGGTAGAGTTTATAATGACATGCGGTTGTAAATACATCCACACGAGGAGTAGTGCAGTCTACTGTAGGAGCTGTAGGTACTTTTACCAATATCGTTATTATGAGCATCCCTCTTCTCACGTCATACCGCTGATATTCCTAGCACAAGAGAGCATTCGCTAACAGACTAAAAAGCATAATATTGTTATTACACCACTCGGTTTTTTATTTTGTGGTATTATGCATGCGACTTTATGTATTTATACACTGCATTTTCAATGAAGTGTGGCAAAAATTGGAAGAAAAAAGTGGTAAAGTAGATAAATAAGTGCATGGAACGGGTACAGATCATGAAAAAAGTTGATGTAATATTTACATTTGCAACTTTGCTTAAACTATGAGATGATGATACGGGTTTTGAGTAAAATATTTTCACCGCCTTAGTCATAAAAATGCGTTTGAAATATTCATGATGCTTTTTGCAAGATAAGTATCTCAACTTATTCCATTTTCATATTTCCAACACGACTTGTGCTCCACCGACATAATATGTTAAGTTGCACCTTTTCTGGAGACACGCTTTTTTACATCTTATAGCTGTCGTGTAAAAGGAAGTAATATAGTAGTCCTAGCTTTTAAAAACTTTTTTTCTGAATTTAATAGAAGGAGAAAACCCAGGGCTCATTATATAGTTAGTGACCGTGTCTTAAAAATTACGTGCCATGTAGTTTTCATTATATTCTTATTCTACATATTTCCAGTTAGTTTACAAAGAAGGGAGCAGTAGTAATAACAAATGTTTTTGTCCTAACTAACTAACTCTTACCATCCTTTTTTCACTCTTTCGTGACATTTTCCTTAATAGACGTTGTCATAAATGACGACAATATTTTTTTATTCTGGCATGGCATTCTTAGAACCATACAGATCTACATACAAGCCATGGTTTAGGCTGTATAACATTTATACAAGTAAAAACCATCTTTTTTTATTCTGGAAAAGTTAGCCAACACGAACAATACTTCCATTTGGTCAGGTAGTCAGGCATATGTATACATGTATTTTTTTAATTTAACTCACCGAGCCCTACATTTACTTTAGTTTTTTTTATCAGTTATACACATGGTAATGTGACAGGCATTCTCGCTTTCCTTGTCAAGTCTTTTTTATCGATGCTCGTTGTTAAAAAGCTACCACTTACCACTGCCATTTCATTTTTTTCTGTGAAAATGGTTGAATAGAGAAGGCGAGGCACAGCACGCGGAGTGACAAGCGAACTCAAATACGCATGAACGTATTAGCTTTACTTATTAAGTAGGCAGAGGCGAGAAATAGAAAAGCTACTTTCTTTGTTACATTATGGAAAGTGGCAATAGCTGTCGCGGTAGTACTTTTATTTACATACACCTTATTCTGCAAAAGACTCTATATACTATTCTCTTGGCTTTATGAATGTATTTTTAATGTGTTGTGGCAAAACTGAAATGAACACGTACATACGTACATCATAATACACAAATCTCAATTTATTCTTTCATGAATGTATGTATAAATGCATGTACACGCACTCGATATTCCTGTCGTACTTCGATTTCAGGTCTTCTTCCTTCAGCACTGGCATTTTGGATAATTACTTTATGTGGTTGCTGGAAAGTGTTTATGCAATGCAATGGGCGTTGATTTTCGATTTGTGTTTTAATACAATCGAAGGCATAATATTTGTATCTATTTATAAGGTATATTGATTAACCCATACTAGGATGCGTAATATAACCAATGTGGAAGAACATTTGAAACTTTAATGGATTTTGATAAGGCGTAATGACGATTTACACGAAAACAAAAAGCAGGTTTTACAGAGGAAATGCTACATTTTAATTCATGCTAATTAGTTTATCAGTGTACCTATCCGTATATTTTAAACAAACCAGTTTTCTTAATCGGAATAGTCATTAAATTGCAATATAAATTAATATTGGAATTTTATTCACATATGAATTTTGAAATTCATTAAAATTATGTATCTACATAATTACATAAGAAAAGAGCTACTAGTAAATAAATACTTGCTTGCTTTGGTTCAGCTACTAATTTATCATGAATTTATCCAAGGCTCTAGAGTTGGATTAGGTACCTATATGACCTCAACCACAATTTTACACAGAAAACAAGATGGATTTTCACTGAAAAAAATATCAGGAATAGAAACAAGAAATGCAAAGAATCCAAGCAAACTCCATGAAATATCAATGAGAAAGCCATCACTCAGTTTCACATCAAGAAATTGGCTCATTTTGCACTGAAGTGAGAACTTGCTAACCTTTTAGGCGAATGAAATATTGAAAGACATTTTCACTCCGGTCATGGAGAAAACCAGTGAAATAATGCAGAAATCGAGTCTAATACTCATGTAAGGAAGAAAACTCCATCTTATATCACCTCCAGGAAAAACAGAACAAAATACAGGTTTATAAAGATTGCTCCATTATACTTTGCGGAGTGTATAGTTTACTGTTCGTCACTCATGAGAAATGGGAAGTGCTCTCGTTGGCAGCCAACGGTTTGGGGTGAGTGGTTCAAATCGTATTCTGCAATTAGCCAGAAAGCTTTATTTGCCGGTATTTGATGAAAACAAAGAAAAAAATAATTATTATAAAACTACAAAATATAATATGTATAACTTTTCACGAGATGCATTTTTTATTTCCACCCGTCTTCAGGCAAGAGAAAACAGAGAAAAAGTAGCTTTCCTCTCTATTTCTCTCCTTTGCTCACAACAGCTTTGAATAACTGTGCTACATATTGCTGTCAAAGGAATGAAAGAAGCAGCTCAAACCGGTTGTTTTCCTAATATATATGTATGTTATGTATGTATATATATAAGTATACATATACCTTGGGCATACCACCAAATAAACCTAGTTGGCATGCTGCTGTTGTTCCTGTATATTTTGGAAAGAAAGCAGTCGTCATCCGTACTGAATAAGAAATAACAGTCATTCCACTGTAGTTTTTTCTCCATTCCACTTAAGTTATATTGGGGTTTCAACCAATGGTGAAAGGTGTCTTAAGTCACTCAAAGAGAAAATATCATCGTCATTCGTACCCATCTCGTCTATCCACACCACAAGGCTGAAGAAATTCCCATGAGATACTTCACTCTTCCAGTTTGTACTTTACTTCTGGTGTTGTTGGTTATACACAGTTGCATGGTTGCTTTTTAGTAGACACATGAGATATCGTTTTCTATCTTCTTCCTTTTTCCTTGTCTTCCAAAAAGTCAGTGACTTGTGTAAAACAACTTTGCTACGTATATGCAATCTTCCTAGCATCATTCTTATAATACATATTTCGCTTCTCCTTAAAAATCCAATGCGAAATTGTAATTCATTCAGTTTTTTATATTTTTATTCATTCAAATTGCAACGTAGAGTATTTTATCCTTTATTCTCTAATTACAGAAATAACAGTTTAATTTTAATACATACGTATTATATGCATTTGTACATACATTAAAAGAAAGGGTTAAACTTCGCATAAAGACGTCATGTTATCTTTGGCACACGTAGAAAGCATTCCTGTACATAAACCTCCAAATACCGAATCCTTTCGTCAATATACGAACGGAATGAAAAGTAACGAATGAAAGAGTTGACAAGAACCAGTCAAGGAAATGGAACAGCGTCGATGCGAGACCATTAACAGTTTCTAATTTCAGTTTGGCAGATAATTTACGCCAAAGTTTCCATCAGCAGCGCAGCTCTAACGACTCTAGTCTAAAGCTCCGATTTTATCTTCTTGTTAGTACTCTCACTCACTTCATTCAGGGAAGAGGAAAGGAAAACTAACAGAGTTACTATTGGAGTATTAAGAGTTGACGAGCTGTTCAAATAAACTGAAACTAGCAAACTCTCGTGTATAACGTTTCTTCCACATTGTATGTAAAAGCCTAAGGATGTCAGGAAAGAATATTATATCAACTGTGGACAATGTTCTTTCCCTACTTCATAATGATATTGCTATCATCCCTGAGATTATGCCACTTATATAGCACATTCAATATGCACACTCCATACATCGACCAAGTACAAATATTAGACTTATATAAAAACAGTTTACCATGCTACATTCCTTATATTTAAGCTCTTGTATGCAATACCCTATGCTGTTACACAATAAGAATCATAAGTTTTCTTTCCTATTCTCTCTCTCTCTCCCCCACTATATTATATATCTACCTCATCGTATCAAAAAACTTTGTGGAGTTTTAGGCAGCTTGCCAAAACGTAAACTTCAACAACGACTTATGTGAAGTGAGTGAAGAGAGCGACAGAGGGACGAGATACAAGCAGCCTATAGTATGCTGTTTCGTATAGTTTTTGAAAGTCAAGAGCTTTTTGTCTACATTAAAGAGCACAAGGAATGAGGAGAAGAGTATAGAAGAGTGTAGCAGTAGTCTCTTCATTTTCTCTTGTTTTATGTGAATGGTACTTAAAGGAGGAAATATTATATGATACGATAGGCTTTTCTCCACTTACTCACTTTACTACCTCTATCATTGCCACACGTTCTCAGCAAAATGTAAAGAGCTTGCTGACTAGGATGAAGTAGTTGTGGGAGCTTGAGCATCCCTGTTATATATAGTTTGATATGATATCTTAAAAGAAGTAAAGAATACATGCATTATAATAAGAACTTCTATGAGTCTTACAGGGAGGATACCATAAATATATATATGCATATCCTGAAACCCTTTTCTAAAGCTACGGTTTCGGTTTCGTGTACAGTTTTTTAGAATTAACTTGAATGTGCGTTATCGTTGACTCATGTTCTCCACACATATTATGTACATATACACACATATTGTATGCCTAACAATACATACATCTATTTATCTTGCCAACTATGAATTCGGCTTTCTTCTCATTTTATCCTACACTGGCATAGTGTTTGGGTGCATGCGAAAAGATAACATACATACATACCATAGGCATTTGAATTGTTTAACATAACTGTAGTCACTTCATTGATCGTCGTCGGTTCAGACACAGAATTACATCTTGGTATTCTACATATTTATGCATTTACATGTGTCCTTTTAGCGTTTTCAGTATAAACCATTTCTGTCATACAATTTCACAATTCATTGCTGAAAGCTACTACGTTTACCAGAGACCAACCAATATTTGGGGGTACAGTTTTGGTGAAAATCTCTGCTAGTTTTTATACCACAAACTTGTCAATTTTTTTCTCTCCATAAAAAGGTTTTATATATAACCCGTATTGGTATGGTTTTTACAAAAATACATGAAACATCCTGAACCACAATAAAAATACCACAATTCATAGTGGTTGCACAAAAAATCAGAATAAAATGTTAACGAGGTAAGGGAAGTTGGTCGGTTTTTTCAAAAAAGGGTTTTAATTTTAAGTAATGATGTAGTATGCACACATATTCTGAGGGAAATCTTTAGAATATTCACGAGCAAATAAGGTTAAAGAACCGTCAAGATGGTGCACACGAATTCTTTTTCTCTCCCTCTTATTCCATAAAGGCACACATGGAGCCAGCCAGTTCCTCCCGATTTTATGGCCACGAGAAGGAAATGCAAATGAGGGGAAGAAGTAGTAGAAAGATGGAGTTAAATGGAATTTTGGCTAGAAAACTCAAAGAACTTACTTTTAAAGGGAAGAAAATACCCCATAAGCGAAATTACATTATAATAATATTATATAACAAATGATATGACCAAGCTGTAAATATATGCGTAGAGTTAGGTATATTTTGTATGGCGACCAACGATCATTCTATCTCTATATAAATATTATGCATATCAGTTACATATATGACTACATTAAGTTTATGTCCGTTTTGCCAGCTTTCTTGGTCGTCGTCTTCACATTTTCACAGACAAGTTAGAAAACCAAGTAAATGTGAGAGAGCACATCCGATAAGCTCATGAAAATGTGCCTCTTCAGCTCATCACACTTCAACTTTTCGCACAACTCAGGCACTTTTCAGCCCTTCATGATCTCAAGAGGTTTTCTTAGGAGCTCATCTCCACTTACTATCACACGCACACAAGTTTTTTAGTTAACGAACTTCTTCTTCTTCTTCATACTTAGCTCCTTCTTTTTCTTTACTGCTATCAAACATATAAATATTTTACGTACCATATCCATTTTGTTATCATACCATTCTCTACTACATATTACACTACATTCAAGTTTTTACTTACTTAATAAAGTCATCTCAAGAAAAAAAAATATTCGTGAAAAGAGAAGTAGAGAGCTAAAAGTGTAAAAGTGGGAAAAGACTACTCACTTGTGCAAGCTCTCATCTCCATTTTCAAGCACTTCTCTTCTTTTTCTGCTTTCCTTCCATGTCGTCATATTTTCATCTCTCTCCACCAACCACAGAAAACTTCCTTGTTCTCTCATGCTTTCCTGCTCGTCGTTTAAAGTTGTGCAATACCTTTAGCAAAATTAGATTGGACAGCTGGAAGTTAGAGAAATGATTTGTGTGTTCAACTTGAACCACTTCTCATCTCCTTTTTATTGCTGTCTGCTCCCTCCACATGGACCGCACACCACAAAAATATGTTAAGTACTATATCTACTATACAAATGACTAGTACAAACTGTATCATACGTAGTCTCCATTCACCAATAAAATTTATCTCGCGTTCAACTTAAAACCATATAATACACGTCTCACAAACTACTGAAAAAGTTTTCTTACTTCCTTATGTATATTGTAGAAATGATATGAAATTGCATGAATTTTAAGAATCCCGTCATTTGCTTTCCCTCTCTTCATATTTCTGCATATCAAACATTCATGTCATCCTAACTGCTAAAATAATGGCTTTAAAACATAGGTGCATAATGAACATCGTATTATTTACTGCAAAGTATTATTATCATTTCATTGATACATATATTGTCAAATTATTTTGCTTACAACCATACATTAAGTGACGTAGCCCCATTAATCATTACATTGTCTTTTACAATTCGTTTCTCTTGTCACCTATTGTTTACTCAAGGCTGTGTTGAATGGAAAAGTATGTGACATAATATTTCTTTGTTTGTCAGTGAGACTAAATATATATCCATAAAAATCTATGCTGAGGTAATCACATTATTGCATTCTTTAATGTGTTATGTAATAGTTGGTGCTAAACTCAATGCATCGGTATCAACCAAGGGTTCATCTGGTCAAATGGCGTGAAGGGATGATGGCCAGTGGAAGTTTTGTGAGTGACCTGGAGTCGGAATATTTTAGAACATTCGTTTTTCCAGAGACGGTCTTCACAGCTGTCACTGCATATCAGAATCAACTGGTAAGTTTTCAATCTATAATACTTAAGTTTGTAAAAAAAATACATAAGGTGTCTATGCATATAATTTTAATAACAATGAAGAAATTCACGATGTATGGCGATTATCATTTAGACCACCAAATGAGACGCTTGTCATATAATCTTGATATCATAGCTTCACCTCATTATACAAGCTATCTTTATCATCAGCCAATACATGACAATCGTAGTAACCATCATCAAGTGTAGTGAGACGCTTGTCATATAATCTTGATATCATAGCTTCACCTCATTATACAAGCTATCTTTATCATCAGCCAATACATGACAATCGTAGTAACCATCATCAAATGTAGTTTTTGTAATGCTTTCTAAAAACTTGATTTGGAATAGCATTCAGGTAAAACGATGATGGCCGTACTGGCTAATGCACTGTGAAGATGTAATGGCTGTTGAAGCGTGAATGCAGTAGCAAAAACTGTCATGTTTCACAAGTCAAGAAGACGAAGTGATATCTTCTGCGGAAATCTTAGAGTCAGTGCAAATGAAACACTGCGTGTGAGCATACCTACCTACATAATATTCATTCCTGAAAGCAGAGTTGCTAGTCAATCGATCCTAGTTGTTTATTCAAATCTTTTGAATCAATAAAAAACAGTATTCATGAATACAATGAGTGTACATGCAGAGTTAAGTTGTGTGATTGTGTGAGGTCCATTTAACAAAACTAGCATGTGAAGCTGTCACTTCCCTACTTAGTGACTTTTTTGTGAGAGTGTTTTATGAATTCAGTTTTTTTATCTCGACACATTGACGCGCCATCTTTTTTTACACTATTCAATTCTCCTTTTCACACAGTAAAAACTACTACTGTGAGTAGAGATACAATGTACAAATCTACATTCTTCCTTTTAGTTTTATCCTTTCTATCCAACACTTCAGCAGTCATCATCGTCATTCAAATTCATTTTTTATTGAATGGTTCTTGATTTACTATTTCATCTGTTGTTAGTATGCATTTTGGAGATGATGAGCTTTAGAGGGATGGCTTTCGAAAGTTTGTTATATTTGATTGTTTTGTTGCCAAATCGTTATACTCGAAATGTAGCTCTCTACACTTCTAAAAGCTTCTTGGAAGTAACTGATCACTGACCCGATAAATTTGATTTCAATGTAGGCATCAATGCCGTCATTTATGGAGGGATATACATACATTTATATTAAAGTACATACATTCACACTCCCATCCAATGCAATATATTGAGGAAAGTACGATGTAACCCATGAGATATACATATAACGTCCCAAGGGTTTTCCAAGTCAGTATTGCTAATGAACAATTGAAAATACATTTTTGTATGTGTTGTAACTTTTGATACTGCTTTACATGTACAATAAGCGACAGCATTAATTTTCATCAAGTTTTGACAAGACCACCTATGCCTAAAATTCCTACTTTTCAATCAGGTAACAAATGTACAGATTCTTGAACATTCATGTGAATCCTATAAAGCCCCTTCCCGTATTTATATTCGATAGAGAATTTAAATGAAAAATTGCGTTTAGCCAGATGGTGTTTTAAACTTTCGACAATTTATTTTAGATCAATACCATTTATTTTGGAAAATTACTCTGTATGGTGATATACAGAAAGCATTATTTAAGGTTTTAGCACGCTATTTATTTAAGCATTTATTTTTTGACACGCAACCAACTAAAAAGATTCTGAAACCATGTTTCCTCCAAATGCGTTGAAATCGAAGGTTTTCAGGTGTGAGAAATTAGGAAGCACTCACATTTTTCTGTAGTTATTTTCACAAGATCCAAAAAAGTGATGAAGGTTTGCTATCAGTACGTTTACAAAGACGGGACGTGGTTCCATTTCATGCAGATAAATACTGTTTCTGGCGTGACACGCTACTGCGCTCAATTCATTTCAAGCTCATGTAATGAAAATGAACTAATGTGATTGGTAGTTTTTGGTTTCAATTGTGGGTGAGTTTCCTGACATGCACATGCTGTTGTGATATGTAATTTTTATGATTATATTGTGACTGAATGTGTTGTGGTGTACAATACTATTACTTTATTGTGTAGAAATTTTCTTTACGCAGCTCTAGTAAAATTCAGCCATGTTGAATCTGTCATGCAATTCATTTACGTAGAAAGAGTTTTCAACATTCGTTAATTTTCAACCACTCCGCGTCAATGTCTGTAAAATGACATTAGGATGGTAGTTTAGCGGATGTACACTATTATTTTCACGCATATACACGTTTTACCATACTTTTACATAAATATTCAACACCAAAATTTCTAAATAAGGATAAAATATGTGTTGTGGTGTACAATACTATTACTTTATTGTGTAGAAATTTTATTTACGCAGCTCTAGTAAAATTCAGCCATGTTGAATCTGTCATGCAATTCATTTACGTAGAAAGAGTTTTCAATATTCGTTAATTTTCAACCACTCCGCGTCAATTTCTGTAAAAACACATTAGGATGGTAGTTTAGCGGATGTACACTATTATTTTCACGCATATACACGTTTTACCATACTTTTACATAAATATTCAACACCAAAATTTCTAAATAAGGATAAAAAAAGCCCTTGTTAATTTGCCTCTACAAAATACAGTAAATGTTGAGTCATTTAAGGTCTTTTTAAAGTTTCAAAATTATGCATCGTAACTGATAGATAAATGACAGCTCAACAGTTATATTTACAAAACCTATTCCACAGCTTTAAAATTAAAAACTATCTCTTGTCATAAGAAAACATGTAGTCAATTTGTAAAGAGGTTGTATAGGCAGGGCAGGGAAGCGAAGATCAAGCAAGACCTACGTCCACCTGCATTCGTAAGTCATACACGCGTATCTACAATACCTACAACTGAAGTGTAAAGCATAAGTACGCAAGGTAACTTTTAGATGCGCACAGCTCTTCTCTTCAACTCCTTTGTTTTATTCTCGTTCATCTCATTAAGCTTCACATAAAACTCACTTTTCGTCCGTAGATGGCAATTAAAACGCTTCTTCAACTTACACGGGAATCTTTATTCCGTAGGTACAATGGGAAGAAGTGTTGCTGCTGGTGCTACAATCACCACTCAAGTCATCATCGAAGCCTCAAAAGGATACAAGTAATGCATTATTATTTCATAGGCAGTTCCCATGCTCTAAATTATGCACAAGTAACATGGTATAAATTAGGTAGGAGCAAAAATGTCTCTCTGCAAACAATCTAAAGACATTAACGACTACAACCCATATATTTTCTGCTCCCATAATTGACAGTCAGTTGGGTTGTTTGTGTACACTTCCAATTTTTTTCTGCAGGAAAGTGTCATTACGTGATCCGCCATTAAATTACGCTTTGACCATCATCATCATTAACAAAACAACTACAAAACGGAGATCGGCGAAGGCCTGATGGCGTAAAAGCAAACGGCAGAATGAAAACGACATTGCCATACTGTCTGTAAAAGTTTTGGGAAAAGTAAAGGAAAACGAGAATGTGGAAACTATCATCATTATCATGATTATCAACAGCTTCATAATTTGCTATATACGGTTGCTCAAACTCAACTACTGAAAAGTTGCACTGCAGAGTGGAGAAATGGAATATATCGTATTATGTAATTGCTAATAACGATGAGAGACTTGTCTACATGAATATTCCAAAAGCATAATAATCTGATTACCCATGCCTTTAGATCGCATATTTTTTCTGTATTTTCTCTGATGATGACTCTAGTAGTTTGAGGATGAGCACGAAAAGCACCGGCAGCAGAAAGGAGACGAAAAACAATTACAAATACATTATATGGCTTAATGACGAGACCTTCTCTATCCCCGTCCTCCTAGTTTCCTAACAACTTTTACTCCGGCGACGTGAGAGCGGGCATATAAACAGGGTTTACACATTTACTGTAATATACACCATTTCTCATGTAAAGTTCATGTAACACTTATCATTATCTATTGGTATACCAGTACAACGTCCTTTCATACATTATAAATATAATGGATTTGGACAGTGTGGTGATGCTCTGATGATAATCGAAATGATGATGATGGCTAAGTTGATAGAAGGTCTTTCTTTTAGCAGTCATCACATTGCATCACCATAATTTTTTAACAATGCAACCAAGTCAAAAACTTTTGTTAAAAGGGTAATTAGCATGCATGCTTGAATCAAATTTACCCATACTACAAGACATGTCTTGTTTGAACCATCGTCGTCACACAAACAGCTGCTATTAACTAACTGGTCGTTCATTAATACAAATTAGCTAATTTCTACATAGCCCTATAAAAGATCATCAGCCTCGTATATTATTATGATGCGTTTGGTCAGTCAGTGGCCAGTCAAAGTTGTTTTCATCGCTTGTTGTAAAAGTAGTAGTAAGCAGACGATTCGTAGTATAATTTACAAAGTCTTAGATATAAAGGGCTACTGCGTAAGTATTATTATGTAAAAAAAGCTAATCGGTCAAGCATTCAGGTGTAATTAGAACAATAAAAGGCCATCATGCAACACCCTAGTGTAAGATTTATCAAAAAGATTATATTAATGTGGTGCTCAAACTATATCTAGCAACTTCCACACTGTCGTGCATATATGCATAATGTCTACATGGGCAACTGTGTTTGCATTTTAAAAATTTGAATTCCATCAGCGTTATGATTTTTACTCCAAGTGACTGTTTGCTTCCTGACAAAGTTTAAAAATACAAATGATAACACAACTTCTCTACCCACAGTGGCTCATGCTTTCGGTTAGCTTTTGTAGGAGTAATGAGAAGTCATAAAAGTNTAACACAACTTCTCTACCCACAGTGGCTCATGCTTTCGGTTAGCTTTTGTAGGAGTAATGAGAAGTCATAAAAGTGAGATAATAAAATTTCGGCACTTGTGTTTCAAATAAAAATCCTAAGAAAATTCCGTCGTTGTCCGAGGGAAAAATGAGTTATAGGTTATAGGAAGCATCTATATCATATAGTAATTTATATACATCTATTGTTTTTACCAACCTGTCAATATGTATGCATATAAGTGTAGGAGCAATATTAAACTTAATTGTAATAAAAATATATAGATCATTTTTGTAGCCATTTAATTGCCATCAATCGCTCAGATCAAGTCTTCTGTTATAAAGAGCAACAGGCGTGATCTGTATTTTAAACATGACCAGCTGCTACAAACAGTCGGACAAAACGGTGCACAGGCATCAAACAAATTAATGAATCAATATAAATGACTGACAGACAAAGAAAGTCGTCACGAGACCTATTCACTGCTATTAGTCAGCCGTGTAATTTCCTTTTATTTCAGTATACAAGCTTGATGAAATAACCAATTTAATCTGATCCCCAAAACAAAAAGGCATGTTCTATTAATATAGGGATGATGTGTGCGTTTATATTTATTATTCGTAGATAAATGCCTAAGGAATGACCTGTATATTCGAAACAAAATTACATTTAAAGCAGTAAAATAATAAAGATTTGCTCCAGTTTTTTCTTTTCGAAAAATTTTACTGCGCAATATTCATTTCGCTCTAAAGCTAACGGTAAATATAATCGGTCAGAAAGTTAATCCATTTTTTAATGTGCATACGTAAAAATCCAAATAACCTTTAAGAGCATGCATTATGCCCATTTCTTTGAATTAAAAAAGTTATTCTTCAGCGTAAGAAAACACATTAAATGTATTTTGAATAAAACGCACTGAAAACACATAGATTGTGCATTTATAAAAGGTACTGCAGAGCAGAGAAGTAAATTAGTTAGTCAAGTTGTGAGTCGAGGAGGTGTTAGGTATGGTAATTTATGGAGATGGGAACTGGAGAAGGGTTCATTTCTTTTCTCATGGTGAAAATCTCCTACCGAAACTAAAATAACTTGGCTGCTGATTTCCTCGTTGGTACGCTTGGCTTCATGGGTTAAGGGCAATGTATGTACATTCATTATATAGGAAGAGGTATGCCACGCAAAGTAGAAAATGTCATGCACTACTGCATAGAAAGGCAAAAGGGTCCTCATCATCAGCAAACACATGGATTCGTTTCAGCTAAATAAGCGGAACTCTCCCATCTCCCTACCGAGATTTTTTGGTGTATAGCAGGTATTTCTTATATAACGAAACAAGGGAGAGCAGAATGAAATGTAATCATAATGATTCTTATAAAAACGAGAAAGAAATGGAAATGAAGTACAATTTCTTCTCTAACACAATTTACTTTTTAGGTATATCATCAGGAAAGCTCTGAAAATTGTGAGCACATTACAAGACAATAGTCAACATCTGCTACTACGTGTTATTAACGATATTAGTTAGAGGTATAGAGGTTGATAGTGTGTATATTTGAGAAAGGGAGTATTTATATATGTACAAGAGAAGTTAGAAAAGTGATGGCATGCAAAATGCAGTAGAAAGTGATCTCGACACTTCATCATCGTTGACTACCCGGGTGGCCCAATTATCTTCTTGAAAACCGCATTGCACCACGCTTGCGAACAAGGCTCACACTCCACGGACCATTTGATTTCCGTATAACTCAAAATATTATGCAGCCACTACTGAAACCGTAATATTCTCCTTCTTTCATGTAAATCTACTTTTACTCCCACTCCTACACACATGC
>JAHZNG010001238.1:0-13292 GCA_027744375.1 Orchesellides sinensis | reverse complement strand
AAGTTGCATTCACACCACACTTCGTAAGTTATGATAGTTTGCGGAGGACGCGGAATCTACGGCAACCTGTGAATACCCCCATTGTCTACGTGATATATATTTTATTTGCAATTTTGCAACCAACGATGAAACACGTGCCTGGATCTCTACTACTTGGAATAGTTCTAAATATGAATCCTGGTTATGGGACATGACAAGGTACCTAGCCTTTCCTTGTTGGCTACTACCCCGTTGTAGAGGAAAATCGTATTTGTGAAATTCCGATGCTGACACAAGGGTTCACATAATATATACACTTTGGAAAGCTGTTGATGAGAAAAGCAACTTGCGCATTTGCGCACGTTATAACGTATCTATCATTCAGGTCCAAAATGGCAACTACCCAGCCGGTTTTTTGTTTTAGAGACAGATATAAACATTTCCATATGAATTGCTTGTAAACATATAAATGTAGATAAAGCTACCCAAAGGATTAAAGAAACATGCTGCTTGGAATCTGAAAAGGTAATTCCAATTTTTCCCATAGATGGTTTGAGGTATAACGATGACCGCTTCTGGTTTATATGTTGTCCTCCTCATCAAAGTTGCTAATGACCTATGTACACATCCATTCTCTCCTCCAGCAAGTTTATTTACAAATAGTTGATTCATAACGTGCTAAAATTCCTCAAATGAAAAAATTTCACTCACCTCATCTCAAGGTACGGTGGTCAGTATCGTGGAAAAAACCCAGGTAGGATAGGAGAGCATTGCTGAAATACAATATTATTGTACAAAACACTACTATTGTGTATGGCTAATACTAATGACCAGATACATCCGCCAAATTTGTTTGCTTCAATCGTCCTCAGTCGTCCATTGAATTCTATAAACCAGTTTTGCTTGTTATTTTTCCTCGTGGTTGACTATTGGCCGAGGTCACGGGAGTTGGATCGTTACAATTTTTCTTTTGCTTTCTGCATTTCTGCACAAAGAAGGGATAAATTAAAATTATAGGAATCGCTCTCTCCCTTTTTCTACTACGCATTATGTATTAATAGTCCATGGTTTTTACATTAACCTCTCCGTTCTGTTATGTTTGTATTTTACTGTGGTAATGCATATTACACAAGAAATTACAGGTAAACAGATCATTAGACAAACTCCTACAAAAAAAAACGTTGTCCGATATCAAGTATACAAGCTTTAACGTCTGGAAACTTGTCTGCATGCAACATATGATAATTCGGATTTTTTTAAAATGATATGAGCGACGGTCATTTACTTTAGTAGTTCAAAAAATAATTATCGTACAAATAATTTTCTATGAAATTAATCCTGAACTAGGAGTTGGTGGTTTTCCACGTTTTACCAAAGAACAGCAATTTTATATTACTATAAGTAATAGCGGTACCTTTTATTTAAAAATCACGGTCATCAAATTTCCAAGTAACAACTTGACTTTCTTCATAATCAGGAAATTTGCTGATGGTAAACTTTTAAATAAAAGGTACCGCTATTACTAAAAAATATGAAATTGCTACTTTCTTTGTTAAAATGCATTGTTTAACACTGACATGATCACAAGGTTCAAGAAAATAGAGAAGAACGGGAAAATCCCTATTCGTATTTAGTATATCATCACAATTCGTTCTACTTACAATTTCTAATTAAATCATTATTACACGATCATTAACTTCGAAAAATATTATATTGAAGGACTAGAATTTTTAAAAATGGATGTCAAAGAAGGAGCTATTAAAAAGTTTATCTGTCATAAGTTTGATTTCATGTATTCTATTAAAAAATAAGCCCATGATTTTTAATATTTCCTCATAGTGCGTAATTAGGCTTTTGTTTTGTTTGATAAACCAATCTTATACCTACTTATATGTATCAGGGTACGTATGTAGGTAAATAACCATCTCACCTTGGTCAATTTCGTTCTGCATTCCAAATGTGCTTGCTTAAACATCAACAATCAACAAGTCCATGTACTGACCACTTCAACCATTGTTATCGCTCATAAGACGGCACCTGACACAGACGCTAACATTTTCTGTATCTTCCCTATGAACTATACCTACCTACAGCATATACAGAGCAGCTCCACTTTTTTATGCTCAAATGCCAAACAACAAATAGTTTCCTATGTCTTCACACAATCCGCTTTATAACCATACATACTATGAAATGAGCGAACTATCATATATTGCTATGATCTATGATTATGATATAGTCGACAACTTTTGGTTGTTTTGCAGTGATTCCTTGCGACCAGGTCTCAGTCAACGCTGTGAAGCCGACCTGAGACAACAACAGAGGTTGAATGAAATAATTACCCTCGGGGTGTTTTTTTGATACGCAGGCATAGTTCGTTGAAATCATTAGAGCGCCTTAGACAGCAGTTCACTTTCCGTGTAGTGCTGCTTTAGGTGTCCTTCAAGAAGTTAAGCTTTTTTGGAAACGCTTTTGGTTGGACATATACCAGGAAGACGTTTACAGAAAAACCTATTAGGTAGTGGGGCTGGAAGAAGTATAGTTTCTTAGAGTTTACTTTGGTGTCAAGTTTTTTGTGAAGTAGTTTTGTTCTCTGTAGCATAGTCCAGTTACAGCGATCAGGAAATCGCAAACGTCAAATTGCAAGTTCCGTGTCCCTCTTTTTGTGATGCAGATTTGATTACTTTATGCTAGTGATTTGATGCAATTAATTCTTTGAATGTTCGATTTCATTATAATTTTAAAGTGTTTCAGCTAAGCAGTAGAGTGATTAAGGGTTAAGGTTTATGTCGGAAACCCCGATTTTCTCATCCTGGATAATGCTTACTTGCATGTCTTCCTGGAATAATCATCGTTGTGCTAACAAAAATAAACTTAGGTTTAGGTGGTTCTTAAACATTCCTTGAATCAATTCCTTATTCTGAGTGTGTCGTTTTCCGGCTTAGACTTGGCCCTTCAAGCGCCTTATTGCTAAGACTCTAAATATATAAATCCAAAGTAAAGTTGAATTTGGGATTTTTCAATCTGTCAACCACAAAAGCCCAACAATGAGGACGATTGAGTTGCAAACTGTTGAGCAGCAACAATGCATCAAGTAAGCCATCAATTTTTAAATTTGAACTTTGAGATAAAAATACAAAAACCCATACATATGTAAACATCCTTGTATTTTTGGTGTCCATCAGCATTAAAGTTGCATTTCTTACATTATCCCATTTTAAGCGTGAGTTATGTATCATAAGCAAAGCGTTGCACTACCTTATTAAAAAATTATAGTTATGATACAGAAGCGTTTACAAACAAAAAAAGTATAAATTCATCATGATTATTTTTCTACTACTGCTGCGCACAGAACCGGTTTGTTGCGCAATGCACTTCACAAAAGACCATCCCATAAGCTGATTGTCGTTGTTTGATACATATGTGCATTATCCAATATGGTTCAAGTATATGTGTGTATGTAATAAAAGAATTTAGCACTAAGATTAAATAAAGACAAACTTATTTCATAGTTGACGTAAACTACTGAAGGCAAATGCTGTTTTAAACGTTTAAGTAAGATCTCTGTATTTGTTAAATAGTTAAGCAAACAGCAACCAAACAATGTAAAACCATTTTTACAAACTTGCATTTTTAAAAACCATAAAGGTGCATATCGCAGGAAACAATTTTATACTTAAATATAGGTTTTTAAAGCAAATTTTTGACATGTACAGAGCTTAGACACTAGATTTCAAGAATGTGATGCAAAAGCATAATATTTTTCCCAGACACTAAGCTTATATAACAACATCCTTTGATGTACAATTATAATCTTTATGATGAATGATGTATATTATGATATAACATGTCAGATTTCATACTAATCTTTGATGTACAATTATAATCTTTATGATGAATGATGTATATTATGATATAACATGTCAGATTTCATATACAATTTGCGTCATTCACCTCGTCATCTAATTAACGCTGCCTGAAACACCAACAATGAAAAATGCTTGCTAATATGTCAATGACTCTGTATTTAGAAACAAGGAAAGTAGCAACGCTCTTCATGCGGACGCTTCAGCAAGGCGACTGAGCTACTTTTCAAATCCTGGGACTTCCCCTTTACTTGGGGTAACAATAGGTGAGATGCTGGAGTATGCTTGCCTAATGTATGCCAACAATGAATTCCTTGTGGTGCCCTTTCAAGGAATCCGAAAAACGTTTGCACAGCTTAAAGAAGAGGTATGATTGATGAGTCAAGTTTTAAAACCTTATTTCTAAATGGTTTTCTAAGTTGTCTTAAAACATTTTAATCATAAACGAATCTTCAAAATAATAGGTGGATAACTTAGCAAGAGGTATGTTATCCTTGGGCTTGAAGCGTGGTGACAGACTAGCCATTTGGAGTCCTAACACGTACGAGTGTTACATTACACAATTAGCTGCATGGAAAGCTGGTTTGATCCTGGTATAAATGCCCTTCTTTTTTCATTTACTACAATTAAAAGCATATTAAAAGCAAAATAAAAATTCCATAAATGTACGTGCTCAAAAAATAATTGTTTGATTGAATATTCAAGGTGTGCATAAACGCAGCCTACCAAAGTCGTGAACTGTTGTTTGCACTGAATAAGGTAGGAGTTCGTTGTATCGTAATCTCCAGCCAGTTCCGCTCTCAGAATTTTTATGATATTTTGGCCAAGAGCGTCCCTGAACTTGAAGCGTCAGAGCCAGGACAGTTAAAAAGTAAAGTGGTGCCAGAATTGGAAATGGTTATTGCTGTAGACGAGGGATTAAGGTAAATTAGTATGCATACTCGTCCTCATTCACAGCGTCTATATAACTTCCTATACTTATTTCTGTATGGTACAAAGCTAATGATGGAAATTTGTCATTGATTTAAATTCAGGGGCACATTTTCCTTTTCCCATATATTGGATTTGGGAGCAAACAGTATTCCATTTAATGAGCTCAACTTTTTGGACATTCAATTTGATGATGTGTGTGCCTTATTTTTCACATCAGTACGTAAACAAGTTTATGACGCTAACGATTAAATGCTAATTTGTAATTCTGACAGGGTAAAACTTCATGCTAATACCCATTTCTCATTACCGTTTTTCACAGGGAACAACTGGAAATCCAAAGGCTGTGACAATTACACACTTTGCTTTGGTAAATAATGGATTCTTTGTTGGGAAGCGGTTACAACTACGTGAGAAGGTAGATACACGCTTGTTTACAAGATTATGCGAACAAAATAGTTATTACTACATATTTTCCTGAAAACAGTATCTTGCAACTAGCATTATGTTTTTTATTCGAGGAAACGATAAAACTTGCTCAAAACATGATGTACAAATAACGAAACATGCCGCATGGCACGTTTTCTGCACGACGTCACTAGCCCTTGTTCATTCCTTTTTAGTAATACAAATGAGCATTTCTGTAGCATTTCAGCATAATATAATTATTCCATAACATACATAACATCCTAAGTACATGTATTTTTTAATGTATTAACATGCGATTATGAGAAATGCAAACTTAAACATAAATCTTTGATTAATAATTTACAGGACAGGGTATGTCTTCCAGTTCCATTGTTTCATGTTTACGGTTGTCAAGTTGGATTCTTTGCTAGTATGATTTATGGAGCTACTGTGATTCTTCCTTCGTACGGCTATGATCCTCATAGTATTGCTTTGGTCTCGTCAGTCGAAAGGTAACCCTTGCTTAATTTTAAATCATACTATAATTTTCAACAATCAACAACTCGACACTCAATCAGACATGGTTGTTTTAACAATGAATTTGAATGAATGAATAAGGTGTGAAGATTTCCTAAGATGGAAGATGCCGTTCCGCCCGAATTAATACTTTGTTTATTTTCTTAACCACGTACGCTTTAGCATTCATTCGGCGTCTTTTACGCTTGCCAATAACATGGTCTAAACCTTCCGTGATCCTATGTGATCTTGACTTGAATATAAAAGCAAATATTTGAAATTGGAGTTAACCGTTTGAGGCAAAGATGAACATAGACAAATGACACAAGACGCATTGATTTTTTTAAATGCACGTTTATTTTTAGCTATTATATTTCTTTTAAAAAGTATTGTAATTACTTTGTCTACAAAAGATTTAAACTCCAAATCACAAAATACCTTTCTTGCGCAAACTAGCAATACACTTCCTGCCAAATTCTGCATGAATGTGATGATGTCAGAATAAAATTGTGCAATGAGACCTTATGTTTATTTACCTTTTTAGATGTAGCATTGTTGTAGGGACTCCAACAATGTTTTCTGACGTACTTCGGGTAACAGAAAAAGAGAATTATGATTTGAGCTCATTACGTGTGGCATCAACTGGCGGTGCAGTATGCTCTAAGGAATTGGTGGAAGAGCTAAAAACCAAACTGCCATTTAAGCTAGTTGCGGTAAGTTACGTGTATAATCTTAGCTTGCACGTTTCAACTTTAAAATTCTTTTCAATTTTCCTCCAAAACGACCACAATCATTTACGTAATTGTTTTACTATAAAAAATCTGAAGATGAAAAATTGCAATGTCTAATTTGACTGCATACTTATGTATCCCTACCAGAGCAATTATGGAATGACTGAAATTGGTGCAGCTTACCAAAGCTTACCATGCGACTCTGATGATCTAACATCAACGACTGTCGGTTTTCCAGGGGAGCATGTGGAGGTGAAATTAGTCGACAAGTTTGGCAACATTGTACCCATAGGTCAAGAAGGGGAGCTTTGTGTACGGAGCTATAGTGTCACGCAAGGATATTGGGGAGAGGTAGAGAAAACGTCTGAAGTTCTGAAGCCATCAAGATGGTTTCATACTGGGTAATCACAAGCAATCAAACAAAACAATTGCATTTGTGGAAATTTTAAGACAAAAAACGTGACCGTAAATGAGGTTATAAAGCCTGGACCTGTTAATATAGCAAAAAGAGATGAGAAAATTATTTCACTGATTTATTCCTCTCTAATTTACAGAGATCTGTTTGTAATGCTGGAAAGTGGTCACGCTCGAATTGCTTCCTGAGAACCCATCCAAAAATACAAGACGCGCAAGTTTTTAGCGTGCCGGACCCAAGAATGGGAGAAGAAGTTGCGGTTTGGATTCATNTTACCCCGCAGAGATTGAAGGCTTCCTGAGAACCCATCCAAAAATACAAGACGCGCAAGTTTTTAGCGTGCCGGACCCAAGAATGGGAGAAGAAGTTGCGGTTTGGATTCATGTAAAGGAAAATCATACCATGTCTGTTGATGAAGTCAAATCATTCTGCAAAGGGCAGGTTAGTGTTTTTTTACAAGATACATAATATCATATTTATTTACTCGTTTGTACTCATTTCACATTTACTCAAATTACACCCAGGAAACGAGTAGTTGTGATTTGTTATTGCTAATTATTTTTTTGAAGATGCTAATTTCAGTTTTTGTGGTGAATAACCTATTTTCAGATTTCTCATTTCAAAATACCCAAATACATTCTGTTCCGCGATGATTTCCCAAAAACACCTTTGGGAAAAGTACAGAAGTTCCGCATGCGTGAAGAGACTCTCAAGGTCTTGAAGCTCTAAGAAATGTTGAAACTTGTCTACTGATGATGTGATAACCTGATAATGAGATATTCCTTTTTTAATCCGCGATTTTTACATTAATGTAGTTTGAACATTGACGCTTTGATTTTCTTAGTAAACACGTAGTAGCACATATGCTAATTTACTACAGTATTATGGTGCTATATACGTATTATTAGTCTATCTATGTAGGTGCCGCACAGCTTATTCGTTCCTTTTGTCTGTTTTCCTAATTATGGTAGTTTTTTTGAACATTTGCATAGTGTTATCTAACAAGTTTACGTGTACAATTAAGTAGAATTACATGTTGTATCTTACTTAGTTTGCACTACACAAGTATACACGCTATATAAAATTGTGATAAAGTCAACCCTCTAATTATACGATTTTGAATCCACCTATATTCAACTATATAATTTTCAAATCAGCTTTATGTTGGTACTGTTACCATTTTACTTTTATACTATTGTCTGAAGTGGGTCTCCACGAATATTATTCATTCATTATGTTATGTAGTACTAGTAGAATTCATATTCATTAGTTAAGTAAAAACAGTTTAATTTGATTGTTGTTAAAACAATATTTGT
Organism: Orchesellides sinensis; assembly: GCA_027744375.1. Classification (NCBI taxonomy): domain Eukaryota; kingdom Metazoa; phylum Arthropoda; class Collembola; order Entomobryomorpha; family Orchesellidae; genus Orchesellides; species Orchesellides sinensis. The sequence continues at coordinate 5,131 of JAHZNG010001238.1, read as the reverse complement.
TTTGCTACGACCATTATGGACATGGCGTAATAAGAATATCACAATAAAATCGTTATATGTAACTGTAAAACTCAATAAGTTAAAAATACTGCTATATTTTTTGTGATATGACTTGTAGCGAGATCTTCATTATCACTCAGCAAAATAATTTATCTAAAATCTTTTGCAAGCTCATAACAACAACGCTAAAAAACAGACTTCCGTACGGACACGTGAAAGCAAAAGTAATGAAGGGAGCAGCACAATGGTCCTGTTCAAATTGAACATCCAATGCACGTTGATGCATTTCCGTTGAAGGAGCCTGACACATGCAGTACCCGTTACGAGGAGCAGACGCATTTACAGATGTAACACACTCGGACCCTGGGTGACACTGAATGAATCGATAGCCATGAGAATTTTTATCAGGATAGTAGCACTGATGACCAGGTTTGGTGTAGCAGGAGTGATCGATTCGCTTCATTGGTAGGTCGCATTGGCACACTTTGAGTTTTAGTTCATCTTCAAATATTTTCAAAACACAAATGCTGAAGTTTCCACAATCTGAGTCATCCTCGCATGGGTGACCAAGCATTGACAAAGTGGTATTTGACATTTCTACCCACGGTTGGTTGTGAACTGCACTGGAACTGTTGTGGTTTGGCGTATTGATGACATGGTCTGGATTAATGTGATTGCTTCTCTGTGTGGTTGGAATGGTCACAGTAAGCCCTGCAGGCATTGCCGGTTGGAGAAGAATGGCTAGTGAAAGTAAGGTGGCTCCTAAATTTATTCCTATATCGAGTAGGTCTGTGTTCCAAGATTTTTGTTGAGGTGCCATTTTTACTGCAATAAGAATTATTTTTGTTGGAATCTATTTTTAAGCAAGTTTGCAAACTAATTTTTTAAGTTTCACCTGTTAACTGACACCGTCTGTACACGTCCTCAAAGCAGAAACAAAAAGTAGTACAGAAATGAGGTATGTATAAGCCACAAACTGAACACAGCAATGGGAATGTTGAAAGGTATTGAACACAAATACTACCAAAGGAATTGCTTCATAACATGGGAGTATTGTATCCACAGAATGTCTTGAGCATATGAATATTCTCAACTGCTAGTTCCTAATATGAATGAGCGTTGCTTTACTTAAGAAATTAAGAATGGTAGCATTTGGTATTCACCGTCTTTGTTCGTTGTCATTTATATTCCCAATTACTAAATTATTTCCAACTCTTACACAAAGATACATTTATTTACATATAAGAAGTGTAGTAATGTCATGAAATGAATCATCATTTAGTTTCGTGAGAGAAGGAAGGCTACATGCTAAATTTCTTGAGGAACAGACATAATAGAATTGCCTCTCCATCTTCGGGCACGGTGCATAATATTCCTTTTATTTCGTTTCTTCTCGTTCCATAGGATTCCCATGTGTAACGAACAACTAATCACGCAAAGCTTTATCGAAACTGGAACTGAAGAAACATTGGATGTGAAGATAATGATATACATGCATTGCACTAGAGCCTGAGAGATATTTATTTTTAGCTGACGTATTGAATACTCTCTAGTCTAGTCTAATCTTATAAATGAAGGTGAAATCTCATTTTCATAATTGTATTCAAGAGAGAAGTGGTGAGTTAGTCAATTCTAAGAAATGATTTAGATGAAATGATTAAAGAGGTAAAACGAGCGAGTGTTGTCAATTGCAGGAGGGCAACAAAGCTAAACCCTCATGTTACGCGGTTTATACTTCATATCATTCCAGTGGGGAACAGTAACCCGTAAACTAAATTTATCAGAAACTTGCAAAGTACTGTGGGAACATATGCAGTTTGATTGCTCTATGTTATTTTGTGTTTGTGGTATATACGTCATGGTCGTCTTGTCGTCTATTCCATGGAATATGTACATACATGGTTCTTTCTTAAGCTATTAAAATTCTTTCATTTAACAGCAACTTTTTTCAGAAAAGTGAATGAATTTTGCGAAGAATCAGAGTCCTATTGAATTTAGTGACTGAATGTGAGACATTTTCAGTAAATAATGTTAAAACATTTGTAAATCTCTATTGGCTTGTTAAGTAAGAAGACGAATAGGGCAGGAGAAAACCATATTATTATATTTTAAATATATTGTGTTAAATAGACAAGTACACAATTAATTATTAAATTGACAAACTTAAAAATCCTCTTCACTTCTCACACGTCCTCAGCATGCTTACATAGATCCTATGCAGCGTTTCAAGAAATTCACTTACCAATTACAACATGAAGAAGCTGGTCAAAATGTCATGCATGCAAATACATTTTTAAGTGCAATTCTACTAGCTCTGCTATTTTAAAAGCCAAGCTAAAGCATTTTTTGTGTTAATTAGAATTTGAAATACTTTTACAAATGCTTAATGTTTATTACTGTGAAGAGTTTTCTTGTATTGCAAAAGAGAGATCCGTATAGTCGTACCAATGTATTCTATTCGACACCATGTCAAAATGTCTAATCTTGTAATATGATAACATGAATTGGGACATGTCTGTTTGCAATTTTTTACTAGTTTTGAACTTGGAAAGGCCATTTATGTGAAGGTAAAGGTCAAAAAATAAGTTACACATGAATTTTCTGCTATATAAATTTGCTGTATTTTTTGCATGGAGTGGTTCTATATTTTTACTGTATTAGCATGCACTCATTCTACTGGTCGCTACATCACTGTGATCACTAACAATCAGCCTAAATTATTATTAGAAATCTATTGATTATGTAAATATGATATACAGTCAATCACCTTGCTTTGCACATGCAGAGTTTACCCTGAATGCTTAAATGATGGTATAAATGTATTTGCTGTACTTGAAATAAAACCTTTAGAATAATTAAGGCAAATAAGTAGTATCAGTATTGTTCGGAGTAAAAATGTTTATTTGTTACAGAAACATAAAAAATTACAGGCCTTGCATTGGGTATCGATTAGAACAAAAAGATATGTATCTTAATATTTTTGGAATCATTCACTGTAAAAAATCTGTAACAATGATACTAAATATACTGTCTCAAAACGTCGGAGGACTTACGCTTAACTAATTTGAATGCAATGATATCAACCTTTATAAAGGTAATTAACCTTTTGCATACTCGGTTTAGTAAGTTAGTCTGCTCTGCAATATATGTTATCACTAATCAAGTTTAATTTGTTTGACAAAAAGACGTTATTTTCAGCTTCAGTAAGAATTAAACTAGCTAAATTCTCTAACATTTCCAGTACTTACAAATTAAGAAAAATGGTATCACAGGGTATCCACAGGGCACTCATTTCAGTATTTTTGCTTTGTACAATTTCTAACCAGCCTGCAGAAGGGAAGGACAAGGGAGGAAAATATACTGTTAAAAGATTAGGTACAATAGGAAATACAGCATATTTGCAACATTTTTATAAACCCCGTCACCCGTTATATTAGGTTTTAAACTAACTTGTGTTTGCAGAAAAGCTTAATGTTGACCCTAAAAGCGTTACTGTCACGGGCTTTAGCTCTGGAGGTGCTCAAGCAATGCAATTCCATCTTTCACACTCATCAAAGATTTTAGGAGCTGGAATATTTTCTGGAGGTATGCATTATAATTACTCTTCTGTTTTCATTTTATGTGGCTCTTCTACAAACCAGGCCATATTGTATCATTAATTTACCAACTAAAAATGTGTCAAACGTAGTTCCGTACTTGTACGGGTTTGGGAGAAAGCGGCCGGATTTCTTTGTAAATGACGTTGAAAAATTTAATGCAACGGAAGCAATACTTACTGCAGAGACTTATTCGATTATTGGATCAATTGATCCTGTAATAAATTTGAAAAACAGCAAGGTCTATGTTTATCACGGAAACAAGGACACAACAGTGGAACCAGGAAGTGGAGTAGCGATTGAAACAATTTACAAACACTTTGGTCCAAATATGTTGTGTCACATAAATGTTCTTGACGGAGAACATGGAATGGTACATACAAATATTCTGCAGAAACTTGATAAAATATTGTAGTAAAGGGTTAAAGTTAAAACGTATTTAAATTTCAAATGCAGCCCACAGATAACTATGGAGGTCCATGTGGACAACTTAATCTCATGAACTACCTAGTGAACAACTGCAAGTACAGCGGAGTGTTCGAAATGTACAACCACATGTACGGGGGAAACCTCACAAAACCCCTACTTGGGAGTGTAGGTACAGTTCCTCTGAAAGGGGAATTTTATGCGTTCGACCAGTCAGAATTCTACATTGGTTCCACACCTCATAGCATGGATAAAATTGGATTCATTTACATTCCGTCAGACTGTGCCATTAAAACTTGTAGACTGAGCATTGTCTTTCACGGCTGTTTGCAGAATAGGTAGAATTCTACAAAATTATTTCTTAAATTTTATGAACATATTTTTGTAACTGTTTCTGTACTTGTACTATACATAGAGAATATTTTGGGGATAAATTTCCAAAAACTACTGGATATTTGGAGGTAGCTGAGTTAAACGATATCATTCAGATTTATCCACAGACTAAACGATCTAGTACAAACCCTAGAAATCCATCCGGTATGACAAAATTATTAACTAATATTGTATTGTTCGCAATTGTATTGTTAAAAATTGTTAACTACTAGTTCTTGTACCTTGTTTTGTTTTGTCGTGTAAAAATACTTACCTAATTTCTTACTTTTCAGGCTGTTGGGATTGGATGGGATTTACTGGTGGGGAGTTCCGTAAGTTTTTACAAAATTTTTCATATGAATATGGTTATACAATTTGTGTATATTAAATTCAAGGTTTTGTTTTAAAATTTGCTCACTAGCTACCAGGTTTGGACTCCAGACGGCTGTAGTCAACAGAATACTTGATAGGGCACTGTATGGAATTTAAAATTTAGGCTTTCGTATAATATGGTACGATTTATGATCAAATTTATTTTCTCAAAAAGCCAATAATGACTTACAATCAATTTCACCTCTTTAAATATAAATGAAAGGTTAAAAAACTTAAGTAATATCATCACAGATTAAGTCATTCTTGAATAAAAGCATTTGTTCTTTCTAAAAGATTCAAACATCACTCGTTCTTGGGCTAAGCAAACCTCATATTGGGATGCCCAATATTCCCGTATAAAGTCT